>VYXH01000351.1:129533-148250 GCA_013397275.1 Burhinus bistriatus
GTTTTTTTTTTTTTTTTTTTTTTTTTTTGTTAATTCAGTTAGAAATGAAACATAGTATTGAATTTTTATTTTTTTCTTTCCTAGGCCTTTGTGAGTGAAAAGCATGAATCCAATAAGGTCATAGCATTTGAGAGAGCAGGTCTTATTTTTATTTTCAACTTCCATCCATATCAAAGTTACGTGGACTACAGAGTGGGTATTGAAATTCCAGGAAAATATCCTTTTCTTTACTGTGTACAGAAAAGCTTTAGAAGTTAGAAACTGATTTCATTTCTGTTTTCTAATATGAATGCACACTGTAGTTAAAAGGTAAGAAACTTATTTGTCTTCCGTAGAATCTTGCTTTAATTCTTAGTGTACAGCAAAAAAATAATTTAGAAATTTGCCTTCTTCATAAGAGACCATCTTGTAGAACACAAACGTAGAAATAGCAATTTAAAGGTTACAGGTTAGTTTCCTTGTGATGCTTTGTTTTTTGGAATTGCGTTGAGGCATGAAACAGTAAGTAACTCTTACTTGTTAAAAAAACTACAGGAGTGACCACAGTAAGATGAGGATGTGCGTGCAGTCGCAGGAAAATGCATTAGCGTAAACCTTCATCAGGAATGTTGTACAATTTCTGTTTTACAATTGGGTGGACTGATAGCTCAGCTGAGAAGCAGTAAATAATTACTCGTGAGTAATTGACTGGTTTTGTGTTTGTGTCAACATTCTTAGCCTTGAGGGCGATTAAAAAAATTAATGGTAACTTGCTGGAGGAATTTAGTTTGCCCAAATTCAGTTTGTTTCAAGTGCTTTGACAAACAGAGTCTAGTGAATCTTGCTGTGTCAGTATAAAGCACTGCAGTTCCAAACTTTTGGCCTACTCTCTTTTTATTTTATCACTAACTTCAGTAAACTACTGCCATATTTCAGTTGCTTTAGTTCGGTGTAGCACCTTATTACTCAACTCCTGAGCACCTCTGACCTGACCTGCCAGGGTCTCAGGCATTAGCAAGGTTCTGGTTTAGAAACATCAGGTTAAACCCACCTTCTTCAGTGCTCCCTTCTACTACCTCTGCGCTGCTACTGGAACTCCTGGAAAAGGCAGAACGGAGTAGTAAATTGGAGTAGTAAAATCTTAATCTGGTGTTGAGATATGATACACCAATACTTGACTGTCACAGGCTTCAGGTATCTGTCCATTTAAGTTGATGCTGCTGCACTTCATCTATCTTGTATGAAATGCTTTGTGTTCTACATATGATAAAGGTGTAATTTCAATGTTAAGGACTACAACACATTACAGAACTAGCATGACTCTTTTTCTCTGATACTTATACAGATACAAATAAATCTAAACCACATTTTGTTGTTCACTTTCTGCCTTTCTTTTTCAAGGATGCTAAAGGTTCAATTAGAAATGCTTAAGAAATATTTCCAAAAAATCTGTCTTAGTAACTTCTGTATCACTGTTTTCTCTTTTTTCTATAATATGTCTTCATCAGGCTTGTATTTAATTGTGATTATATGATGCTGTTTTCCTAATTTCATTTTCTGGTTTGTGCTAAATTAATTAAATAACTAGGCGTTGTTTTTCTGGGTGTGTAAATGTTCTGCACACATTGTTACAAAAATTCTACTCCTTGGCACTTAGAGCTAAGATGGGACTAAGCTGTTCTCAGGTACTTATGAAACTCTTTGGGCTTTCTTTATGTTTATAGAAATATTTTCATGACCAGTCTGTTGACAAAATATTTAATATAAACAGCCTTTTGGTTTTTATCAGCACTCTAAATTTTTCAGTTATTTAAAAACTATTTCATGTATCTGTTTTACAGCACCAGTATCTCCTTTCTCCTTATAAATTAAGCATTTGCTGTTTGTATAGAATCCCGAATGCGTTGCTCCTGTTTTAGCTGAGGCTGCTCTCTAGTAGCTCTGCTGAAACAAATTGCAAAATCTGCTTTTCACTAGATTTACTTTGCAAATCAAGGCCCAGTTGGGTTTCAGTAAGTTGGTCTGTTGGTAGTTCACTCTGGGCAGTAGTTTTCTATTGTATCTTGGCCAGAAACACAGTCATTGCTAATTGATTTTTTTAAAAAATATTTTTTTTAATGTAAGCAGAAACTCATTGGAAGATTTTTGTTATTCACTTGATAGGTGATGAGGGTTTTTTTTAATATCTGTTGTTTATTTTTGTTCACTGAAAATGCTACTGAAACCTAACAGCTCAAGTGTGTTCAAAACAAGTATGATATAAACAAGGCATACAGACGATATTTCATATTTGCAGCTTATATCATATTTTTTTAATTTGTTAGTGCCTGTAAACATCCTTGTCTTTTAAGTGTGTGCAGTATAAATTTATTTACATCATACATTATATAGTTTAAGTTATAATTGTTAAAGCATAAAGATCCATATTAGCTTTTGATTCACTAAGCTAAAGTTTTTTATTGCTAACGGAACCGTCAGTTATGAACAGTGTATTTGCTTTTCTTAAGGTGCTTTGTCTGACTAACCCCTCCTGCCCCAAGCAAACAGTGGACTTTGTGGTTCTCTGTCTTCAATGAGTGACACGCTCCACTGCCTCTGGCAGGAGCAGATGGCTCTAAATGCTGCCACTGCTCTTGCTTCTCTGTGAAACACAGTGCACCTTCACCTCCGAGAGCCTTGTTCATGTGGTTAAGGAAGCATCTGTCCCATTTTACGGTATTGTATTGTTTGCAACACTGAGAGGAAGTAATTCTCTTAATTTAGCATTCTCACTTTGGAATCTCAAATGCAGAAGGTTCCCAAAAATCACCTTTTCAACAACCAAAGGCTGTACTGCCATTCAGTGAGACCTGGACAGGCTAGAGAGCTGGGCAGAGAGGAACCTAACGAAGTTCAACAAAGGCAAGTGTAGGGTCCTGCACCTAGAGAGGAACAACCCCATGCACCAGTCCAGGTTAGAGGTTTACCTGCTGGAAAGCAGCTCTGCAGAGAGGGACCTGGGAGTCCTGGTGGTTGACCATGAACCAGCAAAGTGCCCTTGTAGCCAATAAGGCTAATGGTATCCCGGGGTGCATTAAAAAGAGCTTGCCCAGCAGTTTGTGCGAGGTTATCCTCCCCCTCTACTCTGCCTTAGTGAGGCCACATCTGGAGTACTGGGTCCAGTTCTGGGCTCCCCGGTTCAAGAAGGATGGGGAACTGCTGGAGAGGGTCCAGCAGAGGGCTATAAATATGATTAGGGGGGTGGAACATCTTTCTTATGAGGAAAGGCTGAGGGACTTTTTAGTGTGGAGAAGAGAAGACTGAGGGGGGATCTCATCAATGCCGGGTGTCAAAAGAATGAGGCCAGACTCTTTTCAGTGGTGCCCAGCGACAGGACAAGGGGCAACAGGCACAAACTGGAACACAGGAAGCTCCATTTGAANGGATGGGGAACTGCTGGAGAGGGTCCAGCAGAGGGCTATAAATATGATTAGGGGGGTGGAACATCTTTCTTATGAGGAAAGGCTGAGGGACTTTTTAGTGTGGAGAAGAGAAGACTGAGGGGGGATCTCATCAATGCCGGGTGTCAAAAGAATGAGGCCAGACTCTTTTCAGTGGTGCCCAGCGACAGGACAAGGGGCAACAGGCACAAACTGGAACACAGGAAGCTCCATTTGAACATGAGGAAAAACTTGTTTCCTTTGAGGGTGGCAGAGCACTGGAACAGGCTGCCCAGAGAGGTTGTGGAGTCTCCTCTGGAGATATTCAAAACCCACCTGGACACCATCCTGTGCAACCTGCTCTAGGTGAACCTGCATTAGCAGGGGTGTTGGACTAGATGATCTCCAGAGGTCCCTTCCATCCCTACCATTCTGTGATTGTTCCCATATTCATTTTATTCTTTGGCAGGTCAATGCAGGAACCAGGGGAAATTCCAGAAAATCCTCTGGAAGGGAACAGTTGCCAAATGTCTCAGCCTGATTTAACTTTGCATTTTTAAGTCTGAAGGTATGAACCCCCTCTTCCTTCCAGTGTCTCGAATGCTGAAGATGCAAATAATTCTGAACAATATGCATACTTAGGCAGATAAATTGCAAGAGATTATGAAAGTTCTGGTTCACAAAACTGGCCTGAAACTATCTTCATGTTTCAAAAGCTGCAGTGTTTTGTATGGTTTGTCCTTCAAGGTGAACACAGCAGTGATTCCCATGCCAGGAGAATAAAAAACCCCTCCTCTCAGTTGAAAAAGAGTATTTTATAAAGACACTTTGCTAGAATTGGGCATGTTTGAACAAATAATTTAGATGCCCTAAATTTCTAGGTTTAGCTTAAAAGCAGATTGAATGTATCGTCATTAGACCTTCCTGAAATAAAGTTTAGGAAGTTGTAGTAGCTTCTCTTGATTGCTGAAATAAAAATAATAATGTTTCTTAAACTGTTGTGCATAAAGAGTAGAAAATAACAAAGGAGTGAAAAGGAAAAAGCAAGTTTAACTTAAGTCAAAACCTTTTGATTTGGCTCATAAGGACCTTTATTTTTTTGCTTTTCTCTTTGCTCTTTGACATAAGTCTCATTTATGTTAAGATCTCTCTTTACCTGTCAAGCTTATTTATTATCTGTATTAAAAAGGTTACTGTGTTCTCATCCAAGGCCATCACATGGGACGAACCATTGGGACTTGTTTTCTAAAGGAAGTGCTTTTGACTGTATGCATCAAATAAGACAACATACCCTGATACCTACACCATAAAAATCTCAATTCTGTTTAGTGCCTCTTGCTAGCAAAGTCCTTGGACAGTAAGTTCTCCATAAACACCTTGAACATACCTAAACTTTTCTATTCTGTATAGGAGAAAGCTAAGCTGTACTGTGTCTAGCAATTGCATTCTTGGTATCTTTTCATTGATAATGAAGACAGAAGCCCTCCATTATCCCATTCCTCTGTGTAAAAGTTTGCTTCTAATCCAACGAGAACTGCTGAGATCTTAGTAATAGCTGGTATGCGATGCACTTATATGCTGATCATCATAATCACTTATTTTCAGGAAACCTCATGTCAACTAAACTGGACATAACTAATACTTGAGCGTTAGAACTGACTAGATTCAGATAGTCACTGAAACACTTCTCTGAAAATGAGCTCAAAAGCAGAATCGTGTTACAGCAGTTCCTTAAGCATCGTCTACTTAGCTGAGTAGTGATAACGAACTGTACGCGTAGTCGTAACTGAAGCAAATTTGAGGTATTGCAGCATGTGGCAAAGGAGAGTAACTAAAATTGCCTCACTTCTCACAGATGAGGAGCCCATGTGTAATACTTGATTCTGTTTGCAGCAGCACACCCTAAAGGTTCTGTATTGTATTCATATCTTCTCTGGTTGCAAGATCAAAAGGCAAAAGTTTACATGCGGGAGACAGTGCTGTTCACATTTGGATCTACTTATTTCCTGTGGTGTTGGTAACTACGTAAGCTGTTAGCAGTAAACAGGGTCTAACTTACACTATTTCTATAATCTTTCTAAGACTGGTAAAAGTGAGGCAGTGCGAAAGAAAATTATAGCATGGTTTCTGGAGCATGAAGGAGATTGAGGATTGTTTTGGTACTTCAAGAAGGATTTGGCTTGATTTTTAGAAATGTAAGTTAAGGATATCAAGTATTTTATCAACCACACAAGTCCACGGGAAGTCTGCTTTATATTCCACTTAACCAGAAGACATACAAGTTGTGTGTTTCATTTCTTTTAGGCGTGCTAAGTCTTTCTTGGCTGAGATTTCTAACCTATTAATCAAGAACAGCTGACTTGAATAGTACTTTGCATCAGCTTATAGGCAACAATAAAAATCATGAAGCTTTCTTACTGAAGCTCAGTCTTTCAGAGTAGTCAGTCACATTTATAGTATAAAAACAATGCAGAACTGTTTATAGTATCCATTTTTAAATGAAACATATCCCAAAGTTAACAACCACTATTACCCTCCTATTCTTCTTGCTTTCACTGTTCTTTCTTCTGCCCTGCCAAGATCCAGCAGGCTGAGTTTTAGTATCGGTTTTCTTCAAATAGGTTGGGGTGTTTTAATGTCGACTAGCTTTGTTTCTAATCCTTGTCCTGCAATTAGAGCCATGAATTTTATGTATAGTTTTGTAATGGAACCTTTTAACCTGAGATTTTTAAAAAGTTTGTCTTACAAAGAAGAAATGTGGTCACATGTGATATTAAATCTTCAGAATAACTTCCCTACTTTAAAAGAAAGTATTTATGATCCCTTTGGAGCTTTAACATGAAGCAGAAGAACTTAAAAACAACAATTTGTTGTCATTCTGTTTGGGGTTGTTTTGTTTGGGTTTTTTGGTTTTGTTTTGTTTTTGTTTTTGTTTTTTTTAAATTGGTGGATTTTTAATTTGATACTCTGAGGCAGTTAAAAATTCTTGTTAATAAAAAGTTTGTCTGAATGATACTGGGAATTGTGGGAAAAATTATCATCCTTTTACTACCTAGGTTTGTTTGTTTAATGAATTGAATTAGTCAAATCAGTGCACGTAGCACTTGTCGTTAAATTTGCCTTTATTAAGTGGATGGCTTTGGCCTATCAGTATGTTGTAGTAATATATATCACTAAGCTGTTGTCATATATAGTTTCTCAGGTATGTTACCATGTATGTTAAAACATAAAGAGCTTCCTGTCTCAGGCCTGCATCTTTGTAGGTGTTCCTCTGTTCTGATCTCATTGAAAATACCATTCTTCTTTCAGGTGTTCTTTATTTGTAGGCTGTTGGCCTAGCAAACCTTATTGTGCTTACGTAAGAGAAGCGGTAGTCAGTAGACTTTAGAGTCTTTCTGGTCCCACTTGGTTTGGAAAGTCTTTTTCTGAACAGTCAGCCAGTCAAAAACTATATGAAGAGTCACAGCTGGCTTGGAGCCAGTTTTTCCTTCCCTTTTATACTGCACTCTTCTCTTTTGACTTATTTCCCTTGACGTTGGGTTGCTCCATTCTACTTCCTGTTCTTCTAAGATGACGTACCCTAATGTGAGACATTCAAGGACCAAGACCTATGTGAGCATGGAAGTCTGTAAATGTTGTTGAGCAATATGAATCGCTACTGCCTTAGCTGTGTTTGTATCCTGACATTTCCTGTGGTCATATATTGCTAAAGTGGAAGCAGTAAAAAAATGTCATGGGAAGAAATGGTTACTTTGTTAAAAATATTGCCATGGCATGACATAGCAAAGAATTGTAATGCTGGACTGAATGAATACCAGAGTCATACACTTATTGTTGGCATGAATTTAGTGTGAATAAATACATTTGAAGTCAGAGCTGTTCATAAGCAAGTAGCTAGATGAGACCTGAGATATCACATTGTCATCAAAATGCTGAAAAGATATACTTTTAAAAAAACAAACCAAAAAAAAACAAAACAAACAAACAAACAAAAAAAAAAAAAACCAAAAAAAACCAACAAACCAAAAAAACCCCAACATTAATTCAGGCGCTCTGACATTTGCAACCTGCACCTAGAGCTTCTAATGAGCAAATAAGGTCACTTGAATGAGTCACTGGCATGTAATTGCTGAAGGCAAAGAGACTGCTTTGCAGGCTGCTTTGAAGTGCGGTTATGTAGCTGTCCCTGCCTGTTAGAATTCAGGGGATATACAGCATGTGGAGACAAAGGACTTAATTTAAGATCAGCCAAATGCCAAATTCTATCAAGGTAGTTGATACGTTAAGGTTAATAGGTGTGAATAAGAAATATAGCGCACTAATGTGGGAATGCATCTTCAGCCTGCATAGGAAAAAACACAGGTTTCCAGCACTATGAGTCTGTGAAACTATTAGAGCAGCATATGCTACTGCCCAATTTCTGTTTCATTAAGTGAAGGAAAAAGGAAGACGTTTCTATGCCCATGCTGAAATTTTACTTCATAAATTATGCACTTTCAGAAGCCTTTTCATGAGAAACAGGCAGCTTGAGCTAACAAATTATTTCTGCCTAATTTGCTTCAGTTTTGAGATAAATGAATAATCAACATCTAGGTCAGCTGTCTCTACTTCTCTGATTGTAGATAAAATTTTGAAAGTTAACAGGGAAACCATTCATAAGTTTCCATTTTTATTTTTTTTCTAATACTACTAGACTAATGTGGGGTAGCGGTTGATTCCAAGGCCTGTCTGCAGTAAAAATTCAATATGGAAACCTTTCCTCTACTCAAAAGGAATGTGGCTGAAAGGAGGGAGAAAGAACAGGAAAGGAACTTAAAGATTTCAGGAATAATTCCTTTCCCTTCCATAAGATCCCATGCTGATTTTTGTTAAACAATTTTTCTGCAGTGTTGGAAGTCTCATTAAAATTGAGCTAAATTGTATATATCCCCTCTCTCCTCCCCCTTTTTTTAACAAGGCTTGTTATCTTGGCACAAAAGTAAATCAGCATTTTATGTTCATGATTACCAACCAATATGGTTTTACATATCTCTAAATTTACATTTGGTTGAAGCAAAAAGCATCCATATTTGATTGAAGCAAAAAGGTACAGTACCCCTCTCCTCCTCAGTACTGTGCTATGAGTTGAGTGCTAAGTGGCTTTAGCTATCTTCTAAATATCCTGAGCTGAAGTTCATCAGGCTGAGGTATTTAATTAGAAAGGTCATCTAAATACTCTCTATATGCTTTTTCTCAATAGGAGGTTGACCCTTTAGTCTTCTCCAAAATTAGGAATGTGTGGAGAGGAGGAGCAGAGGTACCCTTCATCTCGAAATGAATTATGCTAGTTTGTTCAGTGAAATTCAAGATTTATTAAAAACAAAAGGGCCTAACCACTTCAGGCTCTTTATAGTCCTCCTTGCAGCTGTACTTTCCTTCACCTTCTCTGTGTTTATGGTGCATTTAATGAATGACTTCTTGTTTTCTTTAATGTGGTTTAATGGCATATATTTTGTCCCTTTAGCTTCTATATTGTTGTCTTTGTATTATTTTATGCCTAGCTTAAAAATCTAGTTTCCACTTTCTTTAGGCTTCTTTCTAGGATATGAGGTGAATGAAAAGTTCATTAATTAGCCATATTGATATGTGGCTATATTTCTTGTTCTGTGTGCATATTAATAATTCATAAATTATGCCTGTGCCCATAGCTCGTTTTTTGCACAATTGATTTCTTTGAGAAATTGCTTATCTTTGGTATCCTTTCCCTTTCTTTCGATTCATTTTAAGAATAACACTTGTCAGTTCTACAGCTGTTGGTGTGCCTGTCTTTCATTTTTCTCATTTTGTTTCTTCTCTTCACTTCTTGCCAGAATCTCCTTTTATTTTGGCAGTGAAAATTGCTGCCAGGACAGCTTATCTGTTCTTGCTTTCTGTAGGGTGAATATATTCCTTTGGCCCTGGCTCATGGCTGTTGCCTTTGACTTCTTAAACCAGCTAATGCCTTTGTACATGAAAGTCACGTTATATTCATTGTCATCCTGGTGACTTCTCCTTCTGGGCGCTCTTTCCAACAGCTTTTCTGCATACTTTTGAAAAAACAAGGAATGAATAGCATTCTCTACCAGGTGTCTTTTGCTGTTGGGAAAATGTAGATCATGGTGCCGGTAAATCCAATCTAAAATCTGAATTGGAGTATCCAGCGGGGATGGGGATTATTGCAATCTTGGTACTGCTTTCCTAGCTACAGGTCTAATAGCAGAGATCGTGCTTATGTGGACAAGAAAAACTTGTCCACAGTGCTGATGTCAAGCAAGTGTTGGAACAGGTTACCCAGAGAGGTTGTGCAGGCTCTGTCTTTGGATGTTTTCAAGAGCTTACTGGGTGAAGCCCTGAGCAGTCTGGTCTGACCCTGTAGATGACTTCCAGAGGTGTCTTCCAGCCTGAGTCGTTGTTTCCATCCCTATGATCCCATCTGATGACTTGTGATCTTTGTCTTTTTTCCTTCAGACTTGCTTGTGATACTGTGCCCTACCCTTCTGTGGGTAAACTCCTGTGGTAAGTGAAGGTCACCTTTCTTGCCTAGGTGAGCTCTCTTCTCTTGTTAACTTACACCTTGTTAGCAGTGCCTTTCCTAAATAGTAGCCTTCCACAGCTTTTTGTGTTATTTCTATCAGAAACATTCTTAAAGATGAGTAAATATTAACCAAAAAAAACCCAAACAAACAAACAAAAAAAAACACACAAAAAAACCAAGCATTGTACATGAGAATCCAGTGAATGCATGGAGTAGAGGGAAGTTCAGTATGTGCTCGCTTTCTTTCTGGCAGCTGTACCACTGAAGGTAAGCATCAGTTCCATGACTCTTGACTCTCTCCTCCCAGTTCAATGTGTATGTCTAAGCATACAAGAGGTAAGTCACTTATGGTCAATGAAATGGCACTTTCAAAGCATTGCACTTGACATTTTCATACATCGTATCTCTAATTCTGTGTGCAGTCAGTTTCAGTTTTCAAGAAAGAGGTGGTGAATTAACACGTTCTATGAACTACCCTGAGTTGAATTAATTAGGTTTTAATTTTTTCTTAGAATAACCCTGGGTTGCAGCTTCAAGGTGAACAAATAGATACACACAGAGCCCTCCCTAGGAAATATACTAAATTCTCAAAGTGAAACAAGGGAGGGTTTCTCTTCTGTCTCCTGAGACAGACTCACCTAGAGAAAATTATCATGATATCTTATATATCTGAATTTCAGACTGTACCTAAAAAAGAGAGAAAAATGTGCCTAAGGGGAAAAAAAAAAAGTAATTTCCGATAATAAGTATTTTACTGATGTATTTAAGGACACTTGCTCTTTTGATGGTGATTGATAGGTATGAAAGCTTCAATTAAAATATGAAACCTATGTCTGTGAACTTCGTATTTTGCCTTGTGTAGTTTCCAATTTTGAATTGCTGAAGTACTGAAAAAAAATGGGAGAAGCTATTTTTATGTATAATTTTCTAAATCAAAGTAGTACAAGGAAGTTTTGGTGTGTTAATGATAGCTTTCTAATCCACGCTTTGTAAGGGTTGCTCCTTAGGAATTTGTAGTATTCTACATTGCTGACTTAGAGCGACTTTTTTTTAATGAGAAAAGATGGAAAGACTTGTATATTCAGCTGTTAAATGCTGGTGTGAGTTATTCTACAGTGCTTTGCCAGTTTGTTCAACCTGACCTCTGAGAATCCATTTATTACAATATTATTCAGATGTAGGCTGCTCATATGCTAGTTGCTAAAACGAGACTACGGAGATTCTCATCTAAGATGGGCAAAAGCATTTTCTCAGAGTTTGAGGGTTGGATTTGTCAAAATACATCTGACACATTAAAGACTTTATTTAGAAGTTTTTCTCTTATGCTATCACTGTATATGTAGCTAATAAACTAACCATACTGAGAAGCAGTTTAACACTCAGCATCGTGTGGAGTCAGCCTACACAGAGCCGCTACAGTGGCCAATACTTTGACATTAAAATTACAGGGACTGGTTGCTCCAGCATTTTATTTGCATGTTCTGCTGTCACCTGTTTCTTCCTAATGTTTCTGCAAGAGGTAAGATCTGAAAACGTGCTGCTTTCACCAGTGTATATGTTTTTTTTAATTTCTAGAAGAAGGTATAGAGAACATGTAGGCAGACATGTTGATTTAAAAACTTTTTCGTTCACTTCAAGTTTGGAGTTTTTTACTGACTTTGGGGGTTTATTTTTTTAATGCTTCCTTAAACAGTGCTTGAACTGGTTTAATTCAGTGTTTTGTTTCAATAATGATAGAATTTTTTAGTGCTTTGGTATTACACAGCACTGTTAATTCTTGAGGAAAAAAATTTTTTCTTTTAGTCTACTGTTTTATAACTTGCATTTGAAAGAAGACAGCTTTCCTGTAATATCTGTTTCTGGAGTAGAGTGTTGGGTCAAAATTGATACAGAACCTTTTTAACATTTTCCTGAAGAAGTTTTATTTCCTTTCTCCGTTTCTCTGTATTTAAAAAGCTTTCGTTTTCCATAAGGCGTACTATAAGATCTCATGTGGAGGGTTGTCGTCACAGGAATGATGAAGCCTTATTTTCTTAAAAAATCCATGACAATGAATATCAGGCCGGGGTGGAGAGGGATTTTTTTCTGTGTTCTTACATGGTGTGTTAAATCCCCTAGTAAAATATTTCTTGCTTTTTGTACAGCTTTTACTAATATATTTTGAACAATAAGTAAATACATGAAACTAATGAGATACAGGCTTCTTAAGAGAGAGTCTTTTGTATGCTGTGTGCAGCTATGAGAGCATATAAGCTGTAGCTGCTTCTGTAAAGGATTTCCCTTAGGAAACGTTGAAAAAGGCTTTATGGGGAAGTTGTTTCATTTATACAAACAAAAAACACCCAAAGCTTTCTCTGGTCACCCTAAACAAAGCATCCAGGTGTACCTTAGCTCTTACTTTTGTGAGTAAATCTTTTAATCCATGTAGATGTAATGAGAATGAGTAAATTTAATCTTGTCACGTGGTTAAAACTTGCAGCTGGATTAGGCATAGGATCATGCCAGTGTTACTGTCATTGCCACTTAACTGGTTGAGGACAGCCAGCTGATCCCAAGACTGCTTAAAGGATCAAAAGCTTTTCAAAGCGTTCCCTTGTTTTCTGTTGTTCATACACTTCTTTCTAGCCTAAATTCACTTTCTGAAAGTTTCTGTATGCAGACAGAAGTTAAGTGTTTCAGCACAGTTTTTGATCCTTTTTGGTTCTGTACTTCTATCTTTCTCCCATCTGTATTGCCAGAACCATATCCCTTTGCTTTTAGCAAGAAATGGTAGCAAGGGGTAAAAATGAAATCTTTATTAGGTATTCTTTTGTATATAGAGAAGTGTAGCGAGAAAATGAGAGCTGATTTACATCTGTGTTAAAAAGAAAATAAATATTTACGTACACAACCATGCTCTAGGAGCATGCCTGGAAAGCACCAGAGAGCTAGAAGTATGGATGCTTGTACAATAAAATGAAAACTATAACAGTTCCTAATCGTGATGTTTTAAAACAGATTATGAAAGGATGAAGATGAAACCATCAGGATCACCTACAGTCTTTTTGCATGTGTTTCATTACCCTTCCTACATGTCCAGTCTTGCTCAGTTATGTCCGGACTTTCTAACTTGATGAGTAACCTGTCACATAGGTAATCTGTGTAATAGGGCTGTCGTATATAATACAGAGGGGTCAATGTACTGAATATTATTTGAACATATTGATTTGTGATAGTTGTTTATGTGAGTCAAACTAGACCATACAGACAAGTAGTTTCTTTATAAATATTCAGTAAGCCTTACATTGTTTCACAGCGAGTCAGTAGAAATTCTTATCTGCTTTTCTGCAAAGCTTGTCATTATGCTGGACCATCACCCCCACAAATAGCACTTGGATTCTTCTGTCAATAGTCAGGGTTAAGGAACAAAATACAAATTATCCTATTTTTTGATTTGCATTTACTTAGTGGTGTTTTATGTGTCATTAAACATGCATAAGATTAAATTAAAAAATTGCATTAAAATATGTATTTCAAAACATCATAAAAGCATAGTAATTCAGTAATTAATGTGGTAGATAATGACAGCCTTTTCATTTCCAGCTCTGTCTCTGCAAGAGTTCATTGCTTTTGCTACTCTTCTCCACTGTAGTGGTTAGGAAATTTAGTCAGAGCATCAAACTGAACAGGAATCGGGCTTTTTTTCAGTCACAGTACAGGTTAGTATTTCCAGCACTCTGTCGTTGAAACAAGAGACCCCACTGCAAATGAAAATATTTCTATTATGTGCTTAATTAAAATGTACAACTGTTTAATGTTTTCATGAAAGTAGTCTTCAAAAACGTAAATGCTCATAAAATTCTGAAATGCGAAAAGTGGCTTTTCTATGAGGTTTCAGTTGGAAGGCAAATGGGCATGTTTACCAAACTAGTTATTTTTCCCTGAGAAATATCTTATTTGTGAAGATCATAAAATTCTTTTTGACCCCATTATTCAGGATCTGGTTAACAGTGTTTATGCCAAATATGTGATGTTGCAACATGTGGAGAGGCAGTGAATATTAACTTTGTATTGCTAGAGAGCACTGCTAGATGTACTTTTATGGCCTGGATTAAGGAAATGGGATAAATTGTTTTAAAATTAGCGTAGCCATAACAATTGCATTTGCTGTAAATAGTTTTAAAGGAATCATTAGAGATGTCAGGGCTTTCAGCAGCATTGATAAATTATTAAATTTAATGTATAGTGTAGATCACTAAGTATCTGTACAGGTATTCCAACTCGTTACACTTTATTAAATAACTCAACCTATTTTAACAACTATAGTCAGAATGTTTGTCTCTTAAAAGGTCTTCTATTAAATATAAGCTTTCTTTATTTACTCTGCTATAATAATTCAAACTCTTTTCTGAAAAACTCTCACAGGAGTTCTGGGGTTTTCTTGTGTAAAACTATATGCTTTTCTCATTAAAACTTGATCGGATTCTGCCAGACTGTAAAATATTGCTAAGCACTGATTCATTTTGACGGTCACAGTTATGTAACTTCTTAAATACAATTCAAATCCACTCACTTCATTTAGTGGTACATTTTTAATCTAGTTCATCATATAAAGTGCTATGCATATATACTGTAATACTATAAACTTATAATTCATGGAAGATTCCAGAAGAGACTGGAAGGTACTTTCTTTACTAGGAGTCACTACGCTAAGATGAAATTTTCAAGACACAATGTTACACAGCTTCTATATGTTCTGTATATTATTCCACTCTTAAGTTTTCTTAAGTTATTCTTTATTATTATTTTTGCTTTATATTGAGTATATTAGCATGAATTATGTTGCAGCAGTTCTTCCAGTTTTTTTGCTTTATTTCCCATTTAACAGTAATTTGGCATAGTTCCTTAATAGTTGTTTTTAAGTATAAAATCCTTCTGGATTCTGATGCTGCAGAATATGGAGGGCATCAAAGGCTGGACCACAGTACAGAGTACTTCTCTGAAGAATATCCTCATAATTATCGACCTAATTCACTTATGGTAAGTAGGCTATTTTGTTCTAATTTCATCTGAATAACTTTTAAAATTCTTTGGACAAATATGGAGTCTATTCGAGGAGTATTTTGGGGGGTGGTGGGTTTTTTAATTTATTTTCTGAAATTAACTTTTGTATGAATACAGTAGAGATGGCAATGTTATGATTTGATCAAGACCTATAATGTTAACTGGTTTTTCTCTTTTGACATTACATTTAAATTTGCATGCACTCTTGCAGTGTCTGGCACGCAGTGTCTGGCACACAGCGTTCCTTGCCTACTTGCATGAAAACCTTCTAATGTGCTTTTGAGTTGTCATTTTACTGTCATCATTTGCTTTATTTTCATGTCTGAGAAGGTCCATCTTAATTCTTGCTTTGTGATGTAAAGTTCTGTAGAAACTAAATCTTGCATTATTGCATTACTTGCTTAAAATCATTTGCTTAACTCCACAAACACGAATTACAGCAAATCATGTGTTTGCCAACTGGCTTTCTTCTCCTCAGTTTACAGAAAAACTTTGCAAAATGGAACAGACCTTCCCTGTTCACTTCAAGAATTTCCAATCCTAAAGTTATATGAATAATGCATAAAGACTTTCCCACAAATCGCTTCAGATGAAGTGGGAGGCATATCCTTGCATACAGTTTCTGTTAACTGAGATGGTGACTCATAAAAACTCTACCTTTCTTAATTACTCTTGAAATCATAATCACTTACCACACTAACAATTTAAAAACGTCATTTTTCCCATTCTTTATTTTTACATATAGACACATATTTCCCATTCCTCATACATATGTATGTGTGTGTATATGTTCGCAAGCACAACAGAACAAGATTAAAAAAGGCCATGAATTAAGGCAGAGTTCACTGAGAAAATTTCTGAGAACGTTTATATTGCTGACTAGATTTTCATATCTAAAACATATACATGGGTGAAGGGGTGTGTATCTATGCATAGGTGTATTTATACACATAGACACTTGTAAATAAGTTAAACTTGTAATCTTAACAGGCTACAAAAGTGGAGTATCTGCACTGATTTATATGGGCCATTCCTCTTCCGTGACAGAACAGAGACATCAATTTCTAGTGTCACATCTTAACATCTCTCATGAGATCTAAACTCCTGAGAATTATTGTCACTTTTAATATCTCTCTCTCTCTCTCACTCACATTCACTGTATTTCATTGTATTCAGGGTATTGGCGTTTATCTCATTTGCTTGTTTTAAAATAGTTTCATTACATGAAAGAATTCTTGTGCTTTCATCATGCTTAGTGTAAAGGATCTTGGGATCATTTTTTTAAGTATCTGTATGTGATATTGCCCTTGTAGTGTGGGTAAGTATCTATGCTCATCTGCACACAAAGAAACTAAGCCTCTTAAGATTTCATTCCTGAAGGTTATGTAGCAAATTAATGCTTCCAGAATTCTTGCTTCGTGTGTCCAATTGAAATACCTTGCTTTGGTGATTGGAGAGCATCTTAATTACCTACCACTAACTTAACTTTTGCAAGCCAATTAACTGTAATTTGGAATGTATCTTTCACATTTAGACTCTTAGATGGTGAGTGCGAGTCATTCAAGACAGAAAAAAATGCCACAAAATGGGAAGATGCAATTTACTAGGAGCATGTGGAAGATAAGGCATGTGGCAAGCAAAGCAGCAAATGCAGTTTTGCAGCATAAACTGTGGCATGGCAGTGGCACTTCTGGGTCAGAAAGAAACCCAGCAGCATGGGTCACGTTAACTTTCTTTTATGTCCTTCAGCAATCCAATTCACAGACCAACTTCAGCCAACACCCCAGAAGATGCCACAAGCACCACATAGAGGTAAAATGCTAGTAAAAGGACACCAAGTAATTGGGGGGGGGGGAAATCCGGAAAACCTGACTAAATTCAGCAAGATAGAACTCCAAGTAAGAAAGAACAAAAGTTACAGTAAATACTTACAGCTGCTATTTTACAATAAAACAGCGATGTTTTATTTTAAATAGCAGTTTACATCCCGGTTCTTGGGTAATCAGTTGTCCTTGGGAGTTGCTTTAGTCTTAGTTGAAGTTTCTAAAATCCAAGTAGAAGTCTTCCCCTCAAATTTATTTTCAAAAAACATATGATGCCACCCCAATAACCTCATAAAGGTTCTTTTCCTACTGTTCAATAATTATCTTACTCTCTTTACATAATGCATGAGACTTAAGTTTCTTGTTTCAAAGATTTTAGTTCCTCCTCCACCATAAACTTCAAAGAAATATTTTTTTAATGACAAATGTACCTCCCTAAGGTGTGTAAGCAAACATTGTCACCAGAACATACCCAGAGGGCTACGACGAAGTGAAATCACATGCAATAATTATGCTGCTTGAGTCAAGCTTAAATAGCACACAAATATGTTACAAAAGTAGAACATTAGATGTGACATGATTCATTCTAGAAATATCACCTAATAAAAGAAATAGTCAAAGTGACATTGCAAAATGAGAAAAAGGGAGAGATGAAATTCCTGGAGCAAAGAACCCTGGATGAAGGGAAACTTTGTAAGCAGTGCTAGGCATTTCACTGTAAAATTTTGTTGACGAACAGGTGATGATTCAGGTTTGTTTAGTAATGCTGTGGAGGGCCAGATTTCAAAATCATCAGACAAACCTTGAAAACTCTATAGAAATATGCACAAAAACTGTCCTTTGTAACATGATTGATTTAAATAATGATTATAATCTATTTTTTCCATTTCACTGCTTGCTCTGATCTGGATTGTTAACAAATATATGAAATGTACATAACTTTCCATATAATCAAACTTTTTAATAACAAGCTGTTAACCACTTTGTCATCACGAAAACAGACTCCTTTTACCACAGTGTTATTTCTGTTTACATCTCTGCTGTAGTATTCTCCTAATAGTCTTTTTTGAGGTATGTTTTATAAAAGTTGTGTGCTTTTTCAATGCTTCTATAAACTTTTAATTTTACTTACGTCTTACCATCTCTTGCAAGATGTAAATTAAGTGCTGCACACACATTTCTACTCCTGTCAGATCCTAGTGCTCCTTTACGTACAACAGTCATTTGTTGATTACTTGATTGTTGTAGTTGGATGTGAAACTTAGATTTTGGGTGGGGGGACGAAGAAGAACCATTTTTAATAACTCTCATCATTCAAAATGGTTTGTCAGTCTTTTCTAAGGCATCCTACTTGACTGAATTTTACTGTAAAATGTAACTTAGATATCAATGTGTGTCCTAGTAACTTTAATAATTTTTTGTACCACACCAAACGTTAGGATTTATATGAAAACGGTGGGGTTTATACTTTGATACTTCGTGCGCCAACAGAACTGAGTAATAAGCATGCTAAATGGGATATTGCTGAGTATGTTGTGTCATTGGCAAAGTAGTGTGCAGTTTATTGAGAAATATAATTGTTTAACATATTTCAGCTTTTATAGATTTACTCTTTCTGTAGTTCTTTCCAATTAATTAAAAAAAAAAAATAGATGTTGCAATATTCCTTTCCCCCTGCCCCCAGTACTGGTTTTTTCCAGTTCTCTATTTTTGGCCTCCACTGATATAATCTTTTCACATTAAACGAAGCTGAAGTTACATATTTTATTTTAAGAATATCCTTATTGCTGGGTTGGGTTTTTAACCTTGACCTTAATATATACTATTCAATGTTAAAGTGCAACTTCCTGCTCCCTTGGGTCTATTGACAAATTAAAATATTCACATCAACTGAAATCAC
>VYXH01000352.1:5328-53818 GCA_013397275.1 Burhinus bistriatus
TTTTTTAAACAGTAGGTCAATGAAAAAGAAAAATTCTGTCTTCCTCATCTGTTGTTGGTTGCAGCAAGTATCTATTTGACTTAAATTACAGCTCATTCAGTTATAATTTTGAGCAGAAGGTATACAACTCCACAGCGGTTTCACTGAAGCGGCATGAAAATATTTTTCAAAAAGCTCTATCCCGCAAGGATATAAATGCTTTTGATAGTCACTGACCTCAGCAATGGTTGATGAGTTTACACATAAATACTTCAACGATTCTCAGCAACATACCATTTCTGCATATGGCAGTGTACCCCATGCTTTTATCTTGCATATTGGAGGTGCTATCTTCTAAAGCAGATTCTTATTACAAGATAAACTTTCAGAAATCACATTCTGACCACCTCATGCCTTGCCCATTGCATCCTCTTTCATTTTCTTGGCGTCTTTGCAAACTCGTCAACATTTTCATGTCTATTACGGTTAATCGCACGCGTTCTCTGCCAAATAGGTTATTTTAGCACCACCGCTCGTCCGGCGAGGTTTACGGGCCGTGCTGCTGCGCCGGGTGCCCCGACGGCAGGGAGACAGTGAGGGCGGCCCGCGGCCCGCCAGCCGCTGCCATGACGCCGCCGGCAGGGGGCGGGAGGGAGGCGTCCACGCCCCTCCGCCGTGTCCTGATTGGTCAGCGCCTCGGAAGCTTCCGGCCGGGATTGGTGGTTGCCTGGTGGGGTCTGGCGCGCGGGCTGACGGCGGGGGAGCAGCGGCGGGGGTGGCGCAGCGCAGCTGCGGCCATGTCGCGGAGGCCGCCCAAGTGAGGCGGGGGGTGAACGCGGGCGCCGGGCAGGGCGGTCGCGGGCCGGGCCGCATGGCGGCGGGTCGGGCCTGCGCTCGGCCGCTTCGCGCCGTACCGTGCGGGCGGGGCGGCGGGGCGCGCTGAGGTGGCCGGCATAGACACTGGGAGCCAGCGCAGCCCTGTTCTTGTCCTCGTGGATGCTGGGTGCCGAGGCCCTTCGCTCCGCTTTGGCGTTCGGGCAGGGCTCCCCTCAGCGGGGCAGCGGCAAAATGGCGGCCGGTTAATCCCTAGCTGGCTCGGCTGCTACGAGCTTGGAGCAAAGCTTCAAACTGTTCGTTCGTCCCGTCAGAGAAGACGGGATGCCGATTATACAGTAGCTTTAGATATAATTTGCAAAAGAAACCAAAGTTATTACACCAAGCCCTGAATAACTAATATATTGAAACCAGTTACTTCAATTGGCAGTACTGTTAAATCCAGTACTACAGTGGAGTAGTTTTGGGATCTACCAAAGGTCGTGATTATTATGTATCTGTTGAAATTTGTATTGAGGTTTTATTGTTAGGTATTACTCGATTAAAAAAGGTGGTTAGTATGTCGATCTTCACTCAGCCATGCATTAAATGTGTGGCCAGAGCTGGTTCCATCCCTAGGTGTGCCTTAACACTGGTTACCGTCCTGTCCCCACCAAAACGGGAACCGGGCTGACGGTGATGCATAGTGTAATTACCTGGGTCAGGTTGGAGTAGCTAATTATCTCTAAAGTCTATTATAAAGTATTAATAATAGATGTCAAGGTGTGATGGTAAGCTTAATAAATATGTAGGGAACAGTTGGTTTAGCATTTCAACTTTTGTGGATACAGGCATGAAGTTACACAGAGTTACTCAGTTACAAACTGTTTTTTTAACCTTTTTCTTAGATGAGAAAAATTGGTGTTAGGAAAATACATGGAAATTTTGCTTTGCCAGGTGTAATTAGAGATGTAACTAAATCTGGAGAATTCTTAATGTCCTGTGGGGGAAGGTAGGGCAGAATGCACAAATACCATAGTTTAGTCAGTTAAGTCGTTAGCTCTTTATTGTAATTGGTTTAAACTAATGTATTGGGGATTAAAAAATGGCAGACAAAGATTTCTCCTAATACAAAACTTTTTTTTTAAGATTTCCAGGTAAATATTTGAATAAAGTTGTAAAAATGGGGTTTATAGGTAGCCTTGTGTAAAGGGGTAAAATAGATTACAAGGAAATAATAATTCTATTATGATTATTGTTACTAAAGTCATTGTCCAATATTTCACATGTTGTCTTTCTGCAGAGATTCTGCAAGAGGAGCCTCTCAGCATAACATCTTCAGAGGAGAGAGAAACTACTCCCGTTTTTCCTCTTCTGACTTCTACTCCAGTCTTGGGTTGGAAGACTTCCTCTCTGTGGGTGACACTTCTGGAACAGAGGAGGATACAGACTCAGCTGTCCTATATGGAACTTTGAGAGGAAGTGTTGTTGGATTACGATACTACACGGGGATTGTGAGTGCATGATAAGTTATAAAGGAGAAGAAAAAGTTGTTGTCAACTTTGGAAAAAATACGTTCAATTAAATTTCAAAAATTCCTAGAACTTTTGACCAAGTATAATTTTAATAGATTTTTTTTGTGTCCCTAACTTGTTGTATTCGCCATACTTCATGGGAAGTACTTAATCTAAAACTTTTAATACAGAATTTAGTTAAGGTAGCAAGCTTTTCAAATCTGGTTTAGTTACCTGGTAGCTCTGCTCACCCACATAAGGCAAATGAAAGTGACAGAAAACAAGAAATTGAACTATCTTTGAACTGTTTACACGGACAAGAAGGGATGTTTACTCCTGTGCAGAAGTGTTAGCGGTTGAAGGTAGTTCTTGCTCTTAGGAATGCTTTTGAAATTGCTGACACCTGTCAGGTAGCTCCTTTAATGCTTTTGGTGTTTTGAATAAGTAGTACATTATTAGACTGACTGACCAGAATGCTATACCAAATTAATCTTTAAGCTTCACGATGTTTAAGTAAATGTATATTAGATATTTCTGCAAATAATTTGCAACTAAGAGAATGTATTCTGGCATTTGTTTTGCTTTGTTAGGTTAATAACAATGAAATGGTTGCACTTCAGAGGGAGCCCAATAATCCTTACGATAAAAATGCAGTGAAAGTAAATAATGTGAACGGAGACCAGGTAGGCCATATAAAAAAAGAACTAGCGGCAGCATTGGCAGGCATTATGGACAGCAAACTAGCGTTAATTGAAGGGTAAGTGTGAAGATCATGCTTTTGGTTCCTTGAATATAAATAAAGGAAACTTTTTTTGTTGCTAACACTAGCAAATTCTGAAAACTGTAAGCGTTCTCTTTTGACAGATATGACAGCTCTTGGTAATAGGATTAAAGCTGCATGTTTTCAGACTCTTTATTCGTTGAACTACTTGCATGCAATTCATTCTTTCCCATATATGATAAATGCAGAGACACTAGTAAGAGCAATTTCCTTAAAGATTGTTGTGGAACTCTTAAGTTAACTGCATGTGGTGGTTTGTATAAAAGGTTTGCACAGTATAAGTACTAACACCTATCAGGAACATTCTGTGTTTTGATGAAAATAAGCACTTTGGAGTACTTCTTGCTGAAGAAATAAGGTTTATTCTAAAAATTTAAACAATAATGTAAACAAAGATTACTGCTGTGGGATTTTTTCCCTGCTTTTTATCAGGGTTGTCCCTTATGGAGCAAAAAATACCTTTACCATGCCTGTACAAATGAGCTTTTGGGGAAGAGAAGAGAACAAGGAAGCAGTGCTAGATCAGCTAAAAAAGCACGGGTTTAAATTGGCTCCTCCTCTGAAAGGTAAGCCTTGAAGTTTTGGGGTTTTTTCCCTTTTAAAATACTCAGATTGAACTTGCCACTGGTTGGAAGAAATGTTTAAGGGCATAATCCTTGTCGTAGTCTTGTCATTCACAAAATTTTTTTTTAACTTACTTGGGGAATAATGCAGACCCCTCAGCTATTAATTTTAAACTTCATAGGAAGTATACCTTTGTGTCTTATCTTTTATGTTACCTGCCAGCAACTGGAGACACATTTGAGCAACCTCAGAAATATACTTGATTCCATAAGTTCCTTAAAAATCCATAATGATTCCCTGCATTTCTCCAGACCTTGAAAAAAAAAATTTTTAAGAAACAAGTTAGACCCTTTCATAGGGTGGGGGTTTCCAGGACGGTGCCGCTTTTTAGCAGAGTGCTAGGATGCGTATGCTACTAGTGAGGTGTGAGTGAATGGAGATGAGATGTCTGAACAAATAAGCTTAGCAGACCTGATGCTTTGCAGAGCCTGCCTCACACAAAAAGCACCTGTGCTCCTAGAGCTAGGCTTTGTGGAAGCAGTGGTAGTCAGGAGTACAGGTGCATGCAGAAATAAACATTTGGTGAGGGATAGATCTGTTTTACATATAGCAAGATTTCAGTTTTTCTCTTACAGGTTCTATTGCGCATAGGTAACAGAAAAAATTTGAAGTAAAACATTTTGCGTTATCAGTCATCATAACTGTTGCCAAGTCACATTTCATGTAACACAACAACTTCTAAGAAACATAGTTGCTATCTCAAAGGATCCCAACCCATAGCTGATGGCCTGTGAGTCTTAGGAAGCTTTGTGGAAAGTCCTTGTGGCCCATTGAAAGTAAATGATAAATTGAGGCTAAAAGACATCCGATGAAAGATACCATCTTAGAGCCCACAATCTGATCAGTATAGTTACTCATGAGCCGGTAAAGGTTGAGATTGAGAAGTCATCATACAGTTGTGTTTCAAAATACTGTCTTTTTAATGGCAAGTAGGTTCAGAATGTGGTTTTGGATCAAAGTGGATTTCCGGGAGAGCTGGTCCAAGTTACAGCGCTCCAGTTCATGCTGCTGTGCAGTTGACAACTGAACAGGTTTGCATTTCATACTTAAACACCTGGAAGTTGGAATTTTAATAGTGGAGGCCTTTAACTTAACTTTTTCATGAATGGAACAGTGCTTGTGAAGTGGAAGTCTTGCTTTTTTTTTTTTTTTTTTTTCCCTTCTGAAACACAGATTTTCTTTGAAGTCATCTTGAACTTCTGAACTTTTTCATTTTTATACTGTAAGGAGATGTTTTAGCTCTGACAGCCTTGAGTCCTATGTAATTTTGGGAAGTTTTGGTTGTTCAATCATTTTTTTTACGTTGTTGTGGTGATGTTTTCTTTTCTCTATTCTGATGCTTTACCAGATAACAAGTTTGTTAAATTCTCAAATGAAAATAACATTGGACTTCCAGACTTTATCTTCAGATTTGGCCCAGGGTGATAGGTGAAGAGTTGGGTGGTGGTTTGTTTTGGGTTTTGCTTTTTGTTTGCTCTTTTGAATTAGAGTGAAATAGTTACTTTAGTGAGTGTTGTGCAAGGATGTGAATACATTTAGTCATCCTTCTCAACTCTTGCTTGTATTGGCACGTGTTTTGTCTTGGAAAAACTGAACTGAATTTTTATATAGCAGTAGCTAACAAATATATTCCAGCAAATCAGGTCTGAAGTGGCAGACCTATATATACTGATTACCATATGACAGGTGATTGTAATTTAATAGTCATTGGTTATTTATAGAGGTTATTTTTAATTGCAATAATTTTAATTGCCATTTTTGTGTGTTCATTTATGCAGCTTAAAAATGAATTTGACAAATTGTTTGAGAATCTGAAGGAAGATGATAAAAGTTGTGAAATGGAAGGAGCAGAGGTATTTCTTAAGCTAGAAACTGTTTTCTATAAAAATATAAATATTTAAACATATATATGCATATTTAGCTTTGTTGTCTGGACACAGGAGCTGCTTGAATCAGAAACAAATTTAGTAGCTACAAAGGACTTAAAAAAAAATTTTCTTCCAAAAATGGAATGTCATATTTCATATGCAAATAGTGCATAATATATCTCTCTAATTTGCAGGCTGTTGGCACACTCTTGCTTCCCCATCAGAAGCAGGCTTTAGCTTGGATGGTTTCACGTGAGAACAGCAACGATTTGCCACCATTTTGGGAAGAGAAGAATAACTTCTATTACAATATACTTACAAATTTTGCAGAAAAGAACCGACCTAGAAATGTTCTTGGAGGAATACTGGCTGATGACATGGGACTGGTAATAATACTTAACAAGCCTGAATTTTTTTTATGCAGAACATCTGCATATTTCTTGATTGGTCATTTGGTCCACTTTAATCTGTGGTAAATAGGACATTCTTTTGTATTATGCAGGGTAAAACGCTTACTACTATTGCATTGATTCTCACAAATTTTCAAGATGGCAAGCCTCTTCCTGTTGAAAAGATCACAGGTGATAAGTGTTATGAGGTGAGATAAAAGAAAAAGATTGTTTTAACAGCGTTAATATAGCAGTTAATAAAAACCCACGTGCCTAGTAACTTTCTGTATGGTGAACTTTGTATACATTTTGTAGAAAAAGTTATTCAAGTACATTAAATAAGAGGAAGAATAGGGTAGATTAGTTGAAGGTGGATGAACTATGTTATTTCAGAGTGTATAATTGAGCTGTAGACTGTGTTATCTTACGAGTGTGTGCTTAAGTATACTCCGAGGAAGATTTTATGGACATAAACATTATCAATGTTAAGTTTTATAAATTATTAAGTTTCTTATATATTTCTCCTGGAGGCAAGTTGTGACTGTACAAATAAAAGTGGTGGTATTTTATGGGGGTGTGCATGCATAGTTCCTGTGCGGTTTGGAGGAAATGCCTGAAACAACCACAATCGTAACAAGAGGGTCTTAGTATAAAATAAATAAATAAATCTCAGTTTATATTTTTGCCAAATACTTGAAGAAAGGAGGGGAAACTACGGTTAGTGAACTAAAAGCATTGTGCAAACTCTTCTTAGGTAGTGTAGTTCAAGTGCTTTTTGCTTTTGTTACTATAACAATTTTCAAGACGATGAAATAAGCTAAATGCTAGGATTAGACAATTTATTATGGAATATTCCCTGACAGTATTAAGGCTGGGGGTTTTGTTTCATTTTACTGTACTTGTCTAAATTTAACAAAATAATGTTTTGTCTTTGACCTCAGAATGTTAACTGAGAAATGTTATTAGTGTGTTTTCTTTCTAGGACAGCTACATAGACTGAGTTTCTCTCCTCTGCTTCTCTACGGTTTCATTGAACTCTATGTGACTACTGAAAAAATAAATAAAAAAAAAAAGTATAACTTTTTCAGCACCTTTAAGTGACTGTCTTGACTTGCCACTCAGCAAGTCTTTCATGTTTCAGAGCAGTAATTAATCACTGGTCACATTAGTATAATAATGTTATTGGCATTTTTTCCAGTTGCTACATTAAAGAATAAAAGTTTCCATTCCTCAATAGGAATCTGGTACTAACAGCATGAGCAGCGTTGGACGCAGACTGTGTAAAGGTGACAGCAAATTATAAAAAGCCCCGTAATATTTGCATAATAATTAACGTTATTACCTGGAGTACTCTTAGTCTGTGGTCAGTGCTAGTTTTCACAAACTCTTGACAAACTATGTATTTCAGAGAAGTATTTAAAACATTCCTTTAAAGAAGTTTCAGTTGACATACGAGAAGATCAAGTGCCTTGTGAGAAAGTTGCACCCTGTCAGGAAAGTTATCACATCCAGGAAATGGATTCTGGGTTCCTTTTGCTTGCCTTTTTTCTTCCTTGTAGATAAAACAGGAGCACTTACGCATCTGTTAGAATCTTGTTTGTTTAAACAGTGAACAGTAGTAGTCAAATTGTAATTAGGTTCTGTATTAAGTCACTTTTTTTAATGTTTTTAAGTAACAAGCAAATGACCGGTATTTAGAAGGATTTTATCACACCTGTAATTTTCAGGTTGTATCAGGAGAATTTATAGATGTCTATGAAAAAATGTACTTGCTGTTAGTATGTTTTGTAACTCATCATGGTCTTGAAAATGACCAAAGAAATGTATAGGGCTTGAAGTTTTGCAGTAACTCCCTTGCTGTCCTCCCATGCAAGGAATTTTAATATGGGTGGTCTAACTGATAGCACAAGAGAAATGAAAGGGACAGATAAGGAGAGAACACATTAGTATGAACTGCCTCTGGTGAAAGGTATTTTTGTCAGTACTTTGGAGAGGAGAAAATACAGACTTTCATGGGGGTCAATATGAACCTTTACCAAAGCTGAAATGCCTAGCAGCATCCAAGATATATATATTTTTTTTTTCCCCCCAGAGCATCAAGCATTTTAATGAGATACTATTTACATCAGTGAGGGGAGAGCCTGTTTCTACTGTTACTTAATCTGAAAAAGTGATGATAACGTCTTTCAAACCCTTACACCCCCCTGCCCCCATTTCTCATTCTATTGTACGTTAAATTGATACCTATTTCTTGAGTCTTTGCAAGTTTTGCCATCTTCAGGATTGTTTTAACTTTTTTAATTTTTTTTTTTTTAATTTTTATTTTTTAAATCTTCACTGAAGTTTAAATCTGGAATTCAAGCATGAATTTATTTACCTGAGTTATAGCAAAGCTCCTTCTGCAAGCGCTGTTGCTTTCAGTTTTGATATCAACTCTGTCCTAATGCTTTTTCTTTTTTGCATTTGCTTCTGTTAGGCTGTTATTGGCAGAGTGCAGAGGTGATGTTTTGCTGACTACCTGATAGAAGACGTTAAAAAAGAATCCCAACTAAACAAAACAACCTCCTCTGTTATCCCCCAAAAACCCCCCGATGCACATCTGTGATGTTGCCACATTTTTTCTGTTAATGTTGCTGTTATTTATTTAGTTTCAGGCAATGTAGAAATCATTAATTGATAAAGTTTGACCTGTAAAAAACCTTTACCATTTGGCATTATTTAAAACTTCTTTATAGAACTTTACCCTTACTGTTAGTAGTACAGTGCTTACATTTGGTTTTTCATCTTTTCTTGACATTTTGTTTTTGATCACCTGCAAAGTCAGTACACATTTTATGACTTTGTAAATACTTAACATTGCTTTAAGAGTATTTTTATTTTTCATTTGTGATCGCAGTATCAGAAGTACTTGTCCTGTGGAGAACTGAGGTGGTTTTAAAGGAAGTTTGTGCTTGTTCTTGATCAAGTTAGGTTAAAGATGGTTTGATAACGAAGCTGAAGACTATGTATATTTTTTATAAATACTAATTTCTTCTTTATGAAGACTCGAGCAATGCGATGGAGCCTGGTGTTTCTAACATAAAAAAATTTGAAACTACTCCGTTGAAATACTCAAGTTGTCTTCCAAAAAGGTAGATAGATGTAATAATCTTTTCCTTTTTGTTGGTTTGCTACATAGATTTTGAGTAAAAATAGAGTGGTACTTGGTTATGATTAACCTTAGCCTGAAACATGTTCCTGCTCTCTCCTCGCCTTTCAGTATGCTGTGCTTCTGCCAGCATTTATCTTAAGTGTTCTGTATCTGTGTTGCACTTAGGAATATATTAAAAAAGCATTAACTCATTGTATATGGTTTGCGCGACTGCATGCTTGGATATCTCCTTCAGTAGTAAAGGTGTCTAATAACATCAGCATGTGGCATCTAAAAAACTGGCTGTGAAGTAATCTTTTTACTAGTATCAGTTGGGTTTTTAAGGGATTAAGAAATACTTTGCCAGCATGCTTCTGACAGACAGCTTTGAGCTTACTAAGGTGTTTAAACCTTCCCACCACACTAGCCTCTTCCTATAATTGGTGTGAACTTCAGTGATAACCTATGCCAAGTTTTATAAGCATCATTCACCCTGCAGCTTTGTGTTCTGCTTTGTGTCCTGTGCTTTCTCTTTTTCTAACCCTTCTGAAGAGAAAATTTTCAATCACAATGATATCTTATTTGCAGTATCAAGTTCATTTGCTTTATGCTCTTGAGATCTAATACATAAATTCAAGCAGTAGTAGAGTTGTTTTTTGTTTTTTGGTTTTTTTTCTTTCTTTCTTAATGATGGTATCTTAGAGATAAAGCCAAGAAACCCAGATATTCAGGAAGCAGTGACTTGGGAGAGTCAGAAGAACGGCTACTGCAACAAACAGAAAGTGAGTTGGTAGGAATTGTGTTTTAATTGGTTACTGTGACACCTGGTGTCTTCCTTTCTGAAACCAAACTGAAAAGGATTTATAATTAACTGGAAAAGGAATTAACTAAACTACTTGGGTTGGGTTGGTTTTTTTATTCAACCAAAACTTTAAGCAGAAGATTTTAGAAACTGCTGAGTGGGAAAGCAATGTTTTAGTCCTAAGTGTTGTAGTTTCTTTCCTTAGCTGGACAAGTGGTGGTGTAGCAAGCTATCAGCAGGGTCAGACAGATGATGAAAAACAGAATTGCTAAGATTTTTAGAATTTGACATTGACTTGTCAGGGCACTAGGGTTGGAAATATAAATTCAAAAAATTAAATCCGTTTTTTGTGGTAAATACCTGAAATATGATCACGAAGAGACAAGAACATGTGTCATTTGTTGAACTAAGAATCTTGCATGGAAAAAAATGAAGTGGTACACATACTCCCGAGTAAGCAGTTAAGTTTAGGTTTAACATACTTGGAGTGAAACCTGTGCTAGACTTTTTTTTTTTTAATGACTGGTAAACTGCATTCCTCTGAGGATTCATAACCTGAAATAGATGTATAAGTTACTATATTTCTGCACACATACTTGTCAGAGTTGAAGGAGCATCTAGACCATGCTCTTAGCCGTATGGTTTAGTTTTAGGCAGTCTGACGAGGAGCAGGGAATTGGACTCGATGATCCTTACCGAGTCCCTTCCAACTTGAGATACTCTACATTATTGTATTGAAGTAATGTGGTTAACAGGTTTGACTTTTGTGTAATGTGTCATAAAAATAAATGCACACATATGTTCTGCATGGTGTGAAACACCTATGTTTGTCTGGCTTTTTGCAGCAACTTCCTGTGTTATCCAGGAAGACGGAGACTTTGCATCTGTTCTACCTTCATCTGCTTGTTTAAAAAGACGAACAAAGAGAAAAGGTAATTGGGGGTTAAACAGATAATATTAATTTCTGAGTTTTTTTGAAGCTGAAGTATTATAGATATTTGACTTAATAAATGACTTAAATAAATGTCTTTGTAAATTGCTTTGATGCTATTCAGGTGGAGAAATTTAGAAAGGACTTCAGGGAACCACAGGTTTCTTGAACTTCTGCTTTGCTTTAAAGTGAACTGTTACACCACTAAACATGGCTTCTGTTTTCTCAGGTACCACTAGCGTTCAGTCAGTTGAGAAGAAATACTCTGATGTTGGCCCCAGAGCAACACTGATTGTATGTCCACTGTCTGTCCTAAGCAACTGGATTGTAAGTGCTAAGTTGTTAATGTGATGTATATTCATTATGATACTGTGGAAATAGTACTCCCTGTAATCTGTCATGCTAGTAAAAGGTCTTGGTTTTCCTTTTTTATGAAACGGAGCTGCTTTCACAAGGGAGGCTTAATTGATAGAAATTTAAAACCCGGAGTAGTATTGTAATGAGAGTGCAGTTCCATGAGTAGAGAGCTCACCACTGTCAGAAAGAGCGAGCTCACTTTCCATTCCCTGCTCTTGACTAAGCGGATTCACTTTGACGTTTCTGGAACTCATATGATTTAACTCCTTAAATCAGATGAGGAAGGTGGAGGAGACAGATCCTTCTTCAGGCATTTGTACTTTATGGATAATGCATGTGACATTTAATTTACTAGAAGTGTTCAGTAATTTGGCAATCCTGTTGGTGGTTTGTGGGAGTAGGTCTGCTAGGGTGAATGGGCTGAAGGGCCCTTCTAGCGCTGTCTCTGCGTTAGTTAATTTTTTTTGTTTTCATGACACTTTGAATACAAATACTAAGGAGATACCTAACTTTCAAGTTTGTTTTTTATGGAAGTTTTTGCTGTCTGTGGTTAGAACATTAATAAGAAAAGTAAACAATTGACTCTGACTGTAGGTAAAACATTAAAATCATATAATTGGGAAACATCAAATAGTGTTAAAAAAAAAAGTACTCTTTTTGTCAATTCAAAACTGAAAAAAGAAAACTTAGGAGTCTGGTGCTTCAGAAATCAGATTGTTGATTTTTATTGGCTGTCAAGATTACTGTATGCTGAGTGCTTCACAGAACAAACATAGGGAATATAAACACTGGTTTTAAAATGAATACTTTGACAAATTGTGCTGTCATTTATGTTAAAATTTAGGGGGTTAATCCAGTAAGGGGAAGAAGCTGTAAATGAACAGTGAAGGAATAAACAAAGAGAAGATGAAGGAAGAAAGTGAAAAAGAACATAAAAGCTCTTCCACTACAGTTTGGGAGGAACAGTGGGTTTTGAAGTGCATATACCATCAGGATGTGAATTTATATTATGCAAGAAGTAGAGCTAGAGTTATCAGAATATGATACTTGGTCTATTACTAATGACTGAGGTGACTACTTCTGGTCCCTCTTCTCACCTGAGTGGAGAGGTAAAAAGAAACCCAAATTCAAATTGATTTTGTTGCATAAGTGGGTGTAGAATGTCACAGAGCTAGAGGGATTGAGTTTTAGTTAAGGAGACTTACAAGAATTTTATTCTAAAGTCATGTAGTAACACAGTATCTCTTTGGATGACTTTTAACAACTTTTCTTTCAGGACCAGTTTGAACAACATATCCGCCAAGATTTTCATGTAAATATTTATGTTTATTATGGTTCTGACCGTAGCAAAGACCCATCAGTTCTTTCAGAACAAGACATAGTACTGACAACGTACAACATTTTAGCTACTGATTACGGAGTAAGTAAATGAGAAGAAGTGTTCTTTGAAGATCCCTTACTGTTCAAGACTCCCAGTATTTGGGCTAATGATGGCAGTATATTTAAGTGCTGTTCTGGTAGGCAATCAGAAGGTTATAGCTGTAGTTTTGCTTTGCATACTTTCTTAGGGTTCACTGTGGTAGAGAAGGGAGTTTTTTATTGATTGCTCCTGTAGAGAAAATTATTTGACTGCAATTATGACAGCTTAAGGAAGAGACTTTTTAAGGATAGAGAAGGATGGCAAGTATGTAAGTCTCCCCAAATCTCAGTGGCATGAGTCTCCCATTTCTGCCTTCCCCTATCAAATTCAAAGCATATGGAGCATATAAAAACACAATTCCATAGTTCTTGTTGCACATGGGCTGCAACCAAGTAGCTCATTCCATGAGATATATTTGTAAAGTGGTGTGTTCATAGACGTTCTAGCCATTTTAAAAGCCTGAAGATTACATCTTTAAATAGAATATAAACTTTTAATTTGCTTTCTGATCCATTTTCCTTACCTCTGTGTCTTTGAAGCCTTTCATCTTTTCAGCTCATTCCTCATATTCAAGTATGAGAAGACTGGTAACGTTTTCCAGGAGTTGTTAAATCTAAAAGAAGGAATCCCTCATTCTTAGTTTTGCTCTTCTGCGCTGATAAGTAAACAAGATGTGAATAAATACTGTCCATTATTAATTGTGGAATTGTTATATTAATAGCCTGCTGCATCCAGATTGGAAAAAAAAGTATTTTAATTTGAGTCAAAGTCAAAAAAAATACTGTGTTTCAGATCAGAGGTGACAGCCCTTTACACAAAGTCAAGTGGCTGAGAATTGTGTTGGATGAGGGGCACACCATACGAAATCCAAATGCTCAGCAAACTAAAGCTGCCTTAAATCTGGAGGGACACAGAAGATGGGTACTTACAGGTAAAATGTTTGACAGCAGAGGAAATGCAATGCAGATCATCTTAGTATGACACCATCTTGTGTTTCCCACTTGGTGTTTCCACTTTGGCTTTTTCTGGGAGATGGTTAATATCTGTGTCAGATTCATTTGGAATATTTTTAAACTTGTCTTTGAGCAGTGGTTTAGATGAGTCTTCTTTTAGTTGTTTTTGATTTTGTTTTCTTGGTTTTGTGGTTTGGTTGGGTTGTTTTTGTTTTTGTTTTTATTCATTACGTAGACACAAATTTTTAAAATAACGTTTGATACACAGATTTGGTGGAAGTCTAAGTAAAAAAAGACCTATTTATGACCTGGGATGTTATATCTGGTTAGAAGCTCAGCCTCTTACATACTTATCTGAACCTCAGTAGCTTTTTGATATGTAATAATGATCCTGAAAACTGCCAGGGACCATGCAAGCATATGATCCTTAAGTGTAATTTAAAAAGATCATGATGTCACAACTGCTGGTGAAGCTGAAATGGAAAGACTAACATCCAAGTCTTTCTGGGCCTGAGAGCTACAGTTTTCTCACTCTTACATGTTTTAAGTGTTTTGTAATATTTTAATTTAAAGAAAATAATACGCATTATCCTTAATGACATGTCAACCTAGTTATGAGAGACCTTGTTCATGATGCGTGGTTTGGAGAAAGTACAGAACACTTTGACTCAACATTTGTATTTTTTAGTTTCTCTGAGGTTTTACAATCTTTTTTTGCTTGTTTATTTTCTGTTTAGGCACTCCGATTCAGAATTCTATAAAGGATTTGTGGTCTCTTATTTCCTTCTTAAAACTGAAACCTTTTACTGATCAAGAGTGGTGGCACAGAACAATTCAACGTCCAGTCACAATGGGAGCTCCAGGAGGACTTGGGTACAAAGTGTTCCAAAAGGGTTTGTGAATGAGTATGACTGGCAGTGCTTGGGCAACGTGACGAATTAATGTTTCACGTTTAAAATTGAAATGCATGTGTCATCAGTTCTTACTTCAATTTTTTAGTTCAAATTAATAAATATTAAATTATTTAATATCTCAGATTAATGAATTATATTGTACTGCTGTGCTTGGATTTTGTACAGAACATGTATTTATGCAATAAAATGAAGAAAAAACCCAAACAACAAACGCACCCCAGCTGGGTAATTATTGTCTATATATGTATTCTTAGGCGTTTACAATCTCTGATCAGGAGTATTACCCTTAGAAGAACTAAAACAAGTAAAGTTAAAGGAAAACCTGTTTTGGACTTACCAGAACGTAAAGTACTTATTCAGCATGTTACGCTTACAGAGGAAGAGAGACAAATCTATCAGTCTGTGAAGAAAGCGGGCAAAGCTGCAATTAGCAGGTAAGTAGAAGTCTTTCTTAATCCTGAAGATTGAAGTTTGATATCACAAACTTGTGTTTCGGAAGTTTTGATTGTTAGCTCTAGTAACCAAGTGTGTCAGTTTGTATTCCATAAGCTAATAATTGCAAATTAGCATAGCATCTGTTCCATTCTCAAGAGTGAAGTGGAGACTATCGCAGAACTATATATTACAAGTTCTGTCTTGGGAGAAACAGAAGGGGATACCAGATATGTCAAGAATGGCCTTGAAATTTTTGTCACCACGTTAGCATTTCTTCTAGTAGGACATGCTACTAGTAGCATTTTGTACCTTGTTTCAGAAGAGGATTTGAAAAAATATGTTCAAACAGGAAAGTGAAAAATCAGAACATGATTCTAACAGCTAAACTTGATCACCTGATTATGTGTTACTTCAGGCTGTAGCATTGCACACTAATGATAAAACTCTTGTTCAGACTTTTCAGTGAAGGGACTGTGCTAGCTCACTATGCTGACGTCCTTGGTGTCCTGCTCAGATTGAGGCAGCTTTGTTGTCATCCTCATCTTTGTATAAATACATCTTCCTCTAGTTTTTCAGCTGGTGAGTGAATGTTTTTGGTTCCTGTGTTTCTGAAAACAGCCAAATGCGGAATGCTTGTTAAAAAGCAGTGTATCTGTTGTTGTACTAATTTAGAGAAGTGCTTTTACAGCAAATTTTTTTCTGTGCCTCAGGAGAGAAGATGTAGAGGAGCTTTGGGGAATACTTGTAGACTGGTAGCCATGTCAGCAGAGCCGTTGCCTCTTCAGCAGAATAGGAAACTGTTGACTTTGTTACAGCTGTAAGGAAGGGTGAACACAGAGGACTGAATGGAGGGTGAAATTTTATTTTTCACAAGCCAGAACTGTACAGCTGCATAGTGTTAAAAATTATATGCATTTCTTTCAGAAGAAAGTATAGTCTGTTTGAAATGCTCTAAATTTGAGAATTCTCAAATTCAATGTTTTCAAAAATCCTATTTTGAGATGCTGTTGGTATAGGTGTGATTTTTCAGGAAACTGAAAGACCAATGAGATATGGTCAGAACCTTTTTTGGAAGGTTGTCGTTTATCTTCCTGAAAAATACAGAATGGAGAAATGATTGGATAATTGTTCAATAACTATTTAGAAATTAATTAGTAACTAGTAAGTACGATTTGAATTTCTTAAAAAATAAAACAATTTTAACTATAAATATTATTATCTCCTTAGTATTGTTGCTACTTGAACAGCTGCCATATAAAAATTACTTGTTCCCATTAGGCATTGTGTTGCACATGTACTTATCACTGAGCATACAGTCGAGGTTCTTTGAATTCTAATTACCATTTTTCCAAGTAAGATTACTCTTAATGTCTTTTGAAATAGTAGGTTGGAATTTTATGTAGTATTTGGCAGCTTGGGTTTTTATACTTTGTAGGTTATATCCTCATTGTTTATAAACTGTCCTAATTGCATTTTGATGAATGGAACCGTGTTGATATGTGCCAGCTAAGAGTGTTTCCTGTATGGTGATCTCTGGTTTTAGGTATCTTTCTATATTTGCAGATAATAAAACTCCTGAAGAACTGCATGAGACATTAGTGAATAAAATGAAGTTGGTTCTGAGCTCTGGTTCAGATGAAGAATGTGCAGTTTGCTTGGAATCACTGACTCTTCCTGTGATAACACGCTGCGCACATGTGTTTTGTAAGCCATGTATTTTTGAAGTCATCAGAAGTGAACAGGTTGGTTGTTCTATTGGTTACAGTTAATTGTAATAGCTATTCAAAAACAGTGAACTGGTATCACCAGAAGACCATCTAGCTATTGTTCTTTTAAATCATAAATTGTGAACGGTGTAAGCTTAGTTATCAGCTGGGTTGTCCAGGTGATAACCAACTGCATCCTGGGCTGTATCCCCAGCAGTGTGGCCAGCAGGTGGAGGGAGGTGATTCTGTGCCTCTGCTCTGCTCTGGTGAGACCCCCCCTGCAGTGCTGCCTCCAACTCTGGGGCCCCCAACATATTGTGAAGACACTGTTAGTTTTGGAGGGTTTCAGAGAGTTCAGTGAGTTAGAAGAGGCTTAGCTGCAAAGTAAAATTACTGAACAGAAAATTGGTTCTCTTTTACCTCAAACCAGGACATTAGGACATGGATCTGTTGGAGCAAGACCTGAGGAGGCCACCAAGATGATCATAGGGCTGGAGCCCCTCTGCTGTGAGGACAGGCTGCGGGAGTTGGGGTTGTTCAGCCTGGAGAAGAGAAGGCTCCGGGGAGACCTTAGAGCCCCTTCCAGTCCCTAAAGGGGCTCCAGGAAAGCTGGGGAGGGACTCTTGATCAGGGAGGGTAGCAATAGGACAGGGAGTAACAGTTTTAAACTGAAAGAGGGGAGATTTAGATTAGATATTAGGAAGAAATTCTTGACTGTGAGGGTGGTGAGACACTGGAACAGGTTGCCCAGAGAACCTGTGGATACTCCATCGTGGAGATGTTTAAGGCCAGGTTGGATGGGACTTTGAGTAACCAGGTCTAGTGGGAGGTGTCCCTGCCTGTGACAGTGGGGTGGGAGCTAGGTGATCTTTAAGGTCCCATCCAAACCAAACCATTCCGTGATTCTATGATTATAAAATCTCTCGGCCTGAAGCCAAACTGTGGAGAGAGTAGCTGTCAAACTGAACAGTGTTAAGGTCCGTCAGTATTTTCAAAGGCCTTTTCTGTCGTTCTCACCTTACTTTGTTCCTAAGGTAAAAGTGATTGCATCCAGTGTAGCATTGTACCTTTGTATGGCTGGATGCCTCTTCACTGCTTGTATGTGATGTTACACATGTATATATTGTTGTGCTTAAAATAGACCAAAGCTGTGTATTGGAGTTTGACTGTTGAACTAAAGACATGTCTACTCTTCTTATTCCAGCTGATAACCTTCTACAGTGAAATAGCTGCCTTGCTAGAGGGCCATCTTTATGGCCCTCCTCTGGACTCTCTCCAGAATAAGCTTGTGGATGAGCGTCTTTTGACTGCTTTTTGGAAAAACATAGTATTTATTTTTGTTGTGCGCTTCTAAGCTATACTTTTCCTTCTTGTTTGCCCTTTGCTTTCTAAGGCTATCTGATAGTGTGGTCGTCTCACCATCTGTATCCAATGCTGCTGCACTTCCTCTCTGGAATTGTTATGCCACAGTAGAGCTGCAAGTGCCAGGCTAAATCTAGGTGGCATTCTTTATAGGAGACAGCAGAGGACAAATTAGTCACTGCTTATGCATAATCGGTCAATATAACAAGAGAAAGGTAGGAAGTGTTGTCAGTGTGGCATGTAGTTTGACTTTGTTTCATTGCCAGACACGCAAGGTTCTGATGCAGATATCCCAGTTGAGAGTTTCTGAGAATTTTGAGGGAAACTAATGATGTGAAATTATTCTCTAGGGAAAGAGCACTTGTAGGGGCCTTTTTCCAGTGTAGAGGTTCTTGATGCGTCTGTAGCAGTCGGTGCCCCTACTTAACCTTCAGGTGTATTTAGGCATGCAGAGAAATAAATTGGGTTATGAAGTGATGCAACCTGTATTACTTGGCTGTACAATCACATTATTTACTATGCTTTGCCTAGAAAGGACCTTGGAATCTGCAGAAGTAGGGCCTTTGTCTGATCCCACGCTGTTCCATAGATTGCTTTCATGGTAGGGAAGTCTGAACAGAGGTGGGTGTAGATTCTGTTCTTTTGAAGGTGAACTATCGTGAGTTTATAAAGCAGAGAGTGTGTAAGCCTTTCTTATGTTCAGAATGATTCCGGATTTAAATTGATTCCCAAGAAAGTTTTTGCAGCTTCCAGACAAACACTGACAGACATCTAAATTCCAGAGTCGGGGAATTCACCGATTCCACATGATAGGTATTTGTCCTAGTGCTGCATCTCAGTTGGGTAGTTCCTGTGCCTGAATGGTTACAATGCAGCTCTCTCCTAGTAAATAGTTTGGGAAGGTACTTTACTTCCCACCTTAAAAACAAAGCAAACAGACAAACACCTACCCCCTCCCCCAAAACAGCTTGGGTTCAAACAGGATTCTTCTAGGCAAGATGCCTGTGGTTTCCACTGTTAATACAAATGAGAGCATTAAGCCATCAGTGAGGAATGGGATGTGAAGCTGCCAACACAAAACTGCCGAGTGAAGAGTTTGGCCTTACATTGTATTACAAACTTGGAGACCATTTTATCTTTCTAACGTTAACCTAAAAGTATTTTCTGAAATTGGAAAAACTTTTTAGGAGTTAACAGCTTGAGAGTTAACACCTTCTTCATTTCAGTCTTTCATTGAGGCTAGCTTCAGAGTTGTGCAAGTAAAATCCTATGCAGAAGTCCCAATAAAGCTGTAAAATCTCTAGAGTAATCTAATGTCTTTGTTTATTAACTGCATTCTTGTAAAAGCTTTTTTTCTTCTAGTTGTTGATTGCAGGACACTTATGTCACTTTCATATGTGTTCACTCCAAGTCTTCCCTATCTGTGTTGGCATTGTTCAGCTGTGTTTTGGGTTTTCTGTTGCTTTTAATTACAGTACTAAATTGGAGAAGGGATGCAGAAAGATGTGAGCCTTTTATTGCAAGAAAAAAAAAAGGTCTTTACAAACACTGTCAGGATTTTTTTTTTTTCCAGAAAACTTTTTCAGATTTACTAGAATTCATTTATTTTGCCTCATCATTGGAGGATTTTTGTGTTGCTGCCAAATCAGGAGTGGTTCATTTGTGTCCTGGTTTGACAATTTGTAACTACATTTTTCGGAGACTGTTATTTTGGATAGATGTGTGTTAAGATTCTGTGTCTTGAAAGGATATCTCTATTGCTGCAGTAAATTCATGTATGCAGACTATGACTGCCAGCCTCTTTAATTGGCTAGAGGTTCAATTCCAGATCAGTAGCCTCAGTATTCATCTGCTTTGTGAGGTCTGCTTTGCAGGCTGTCTAAAGATGCCTTGGTTTTGTGACCGTATTGCTATATAAACTGAATTAGCTAATTTTAAAGGGTTGCTCTGTTAGCCAAAAGTTTTTCACGCTTGTCATTTTTGCTTCACAAAGTTGTGTATTTGTATAGTGCACGCAGTCTTCAGATAAATTTTGTGAGTAGTCCTATGGAAGTGCTATTGTATAAACTCTAAACTTTGCCTTATGTAGAGTATGCTTCAGAGAAAAAAGCTTTTGGTGTTAAATTATGTCTCGTTTCTCATGTCTGTTGGGCAAGAGAAGATACTCTGTGTCTGGCCCTGACAAAGCATATTTCATCAGACTGCTATTATTTCTGTGCAGGCTTTGAAGGAAAAGGGTAAAAGGTCATTCTTTGTTTGTAACTAAGAAAGATCTCTCTTTGAAAGATGGTTTATTTTTCTGATGTTTTAAATAGTCTTCTCCCCATAGCACAAGTATTTGCTTGCTTTTAAACCTTGAACTGCTTGTTTCAAGTGTAAATATGCTCAGAAAGACGACCACTTTTAAGGAAGGCTGAGTGTTTTTAAAACATGTAGCATTTATGTCACCTTATGTTCTCACAAATAAAATATTTTGTTGTGTCAGAAATGACAAAGCAGTGTGTTACAAGAATTAATATATTCCTTGAGGAATTTTTGTATGAACACTTATATAATAATTTCATGAAAGGTGCTGTGTAAAGGTGATCCTTAGTAGTCGCTATAAATAATTTGATCTAATATGTTTCTTCTAATGTTATTTGGGGTTTTTCGTAGCCAAATGCCAAATGCCCTCTCTGTAGGAACGAGCTTCGAGTAGAGCATTTGGTGGAGTGTCCGCTAGAAGAGGAAATAGACTCCAGTAGTGGAAAGAAGTCTGATCAGGAGTGGGTATCCAGTTCAAAGGTACATTCCATTGTGTTTTTCTTGGCTTTCATTATGGTTTTGTGGAGCACTGTCTGGAATGTTTCTGTAAATATGCTGAACATAACTTTATGTATGCATAACATATTTTAAATTATTATTTAAAAGTCTGCAGAGCGTGTCTAGCCAGCATAATAAAATCTCATCACAAAAAAATTTTGCAACAGGAAAACAAGACAAAAGGAGCACCAGTTGTAATTTGATGCTGGTCATTATGCAGTACATAGATGCATATTAATTAAATAAAACTTTTGGTAAAATAGCTGTTGCTTTGCCTTTTGTTTCTGTTTCTGAAGACCTTCTGTTTCTGAAGGTTCTATAACCACTGAAACTATTCAGCTCTTAATTTACTTTTGGAAACTAAAAATCTAAATAAATCCTTCTTCCTTAAAACTTGTCTAAAGAATATAGATTCTGTTCTACAGAGGAAAACTAAATGGGCATCATGTTCAATATCACACTTGTCAGATAAACTAGTGAGATGTTTTTATATTACTTTGCAGACCTGTTTCTGAAGGTCTGACGCATTGTTTTTTGCCTCACCTTCATTGTGTGTTTGCTCCCAGAAATTAAATCTTCCTGCCTGTACTTTGACCTTTTTGTTTTGAGATTGATTTTCTGAAACATGAAATTTTTAATTTTAATTTGTAATGAAACCATTGTTCTTTCAAAAGTTGGTTATAAATTTATTCCCTAAAAATCTGTGGAGACCTAAGAACTAATTTAGAACATTGTGCTCTAGAATAAATGAAGACGTTTTCGAATTTTTTTCTTTTTTCACCTGCTGCAGTTACTTGCATTCTCCAGTTAGTGGTTCTTTACCCCATCATAGCTAAACCTTAAATGAGAAAACTGGCAATATTACTGTGCCTCAGAGCTGATTCCTTCCTCCTTTTGTTCTCGTGTTGGTAGCAAGAGTGCTTGTGGTGCCTCCTTATCCTCTGTCATACCCAGCTAAGGGTCTTGTGTAGCTTATTTGCCCGAGTATTCCCAGGGGAAGCCTTTCTCAGTTCTTGAGTTTGGCTACAGTAGAGCACTTGCCTTGTGGCTCTCCCTCGCTTAAGCCTCACTTTTCCGAGTTCTGGTACTAAGTTACTTTTTTCCATATGCCCTGGAGGTAGGGGAATTGTTGACTCCTGACAGTGGGGAGTATGTCTGGAAGACGAGTTTGTGAATCCTCTTCCCCAGTTTGTGACCATTAAAAGTGCTCAACCCTGTTTCCTTTGGAAAGTAAAAGAAACCCTACCCACAGAATTTAAGATTAGTTCATTTAAAAGGTAATACTGAACAGTGATTTCTCAATTGATGTGAACTTTACCAAAACACCTGTAGGAGTGGAATCTAACCAAGTGAGAATAAGCTGCATAAGTCTTCATTTGATTTCAGATAAATGCTCTCATGCATGCTTTGATAGAACTACGGAGGGATAATCCAACTGCTAAATGTCTGGTTGTTTCTCAGTTCACAACTTTCCTGTCACTGATAGAAAATCCCTTGAAGTAAGTAGAATTACTATCATTTTAATAAACACATGCATTTAGAGTGTTTTAGAAAGATCTCTCAAAGAATATAGTATCCTTTTGATTTTTAGAACTTCAGAAGAGAAACAGATTACTTAAATACTTTGTTTAGTGGAATAAAGCCATGAATCTCATTCTTATTTTTAATTGTATCACCTGTTAAATGCAGAATTTAAATATGCTTTTCAAAGTAGAAGTCAGGATTTTAATGTATTTATTTCCTGTTGTCACAGAAAATGGATTGTTAAATTGAACATTTTTACTTTCTCTTCAGAGAATCAGGGTTTGCTTTTACTCGTTTGGATGGGTCGATGGCACGGAAAAAAAGAGTAGAAGCAATTCAGTGTTTCCAAAGCAGCCAAGCAGGATCCCCAACTGTAATGCTTTTGTCTCTGAAAGCAGGTGGAGTTGGATTAAATCTGACAGCAGCTTCCCGAGTGTTTTTAATGGATCCTGTGAGTACTGGGTTGTTAGTAATGATCTGGCTTAATCTAGGTGAAGCTCCTTTTTGGTGTTTTCCTAAGAGGCAGAAGGAAAGCCCCTCTGAGAATGGTCAACACTGATGAGTATCTGTTAAGGGCAAATAGGGCTTTTCTTCATTTGTTTTAACACAGTGTTTTTGTGCTGTCCATTTATTTACTGGGCATGGAAAGAATGCCAGTAGCAGTGGTAACAAAATGGTGTGTAGCATTTGATATCTGTTCCTTCTTTATTTCTTTCTCTCTCTTTCAGGTACTTTTGAATGTGGTTTTCTGTTTGTTCTATTTAATAACTTCCAAAGCCGTAAAGTGGAATTTCAGGAACAGTATATTTTTTTTTTCTGAGTTACAATGCAGTGCTTCTCTGCTCTAGTCTCTTCTGTTATTTTTGTGAATTTACTTATAAGTAAAGACATTTAGTCAGGTTGCTTTTTGTCATTGTAGGAGACTGAGGAAGATGGTGATATATAAATTTAGGAAGTTTTCCTTTCATTAAAGCATTCAGGAATGTAAAATTATTTGTAAGGAATAAAAATGTAAATTACACTTAGTGATGGCAAAATGGTATTCCTAACAGAATTGGTTCATGTCTTCTTGTGTCATTGTACAAAACAGAAGTTTTTCTGTTCACTTCCTCCCTTCCCCACTATTACTTCTCTGCTCTGCTGTCCTAGTTCTTTGGCAGTTGGAAACTGAGACAAATTCTGCAGTTTGTGCACTTGAAAACAAAACCGAAGTAAATGAAAATAATAGTGTAGCTTTGGACTTGGGTATCTGGCAACACCAATAGTAAAGGAAAAAGTAGTAACTTTGACATCAGATTAATGATAACAACAGCATGAAGACAAAAGCTATTTACTTAATAAACTAAAGGAATTAAATATGAGTGTGAGTATGGAGAAGTTGCCTTGGGAAAAAGGTTTTTCATGAACTGTGATACATCTGCACAAGTATTGTTTTTGTATGTGTTGCATTGAATAGTTCAGTTGGAAGGGACCTATCCCCCCACCTAGGCCAACTGTTTGGGTTTTGGTTTTGTTTTTTTTTTTTTTAAAAAAAACCACCACAACAATTTTCTGAATAAGAGATTCTGGGAAGTCCAAGAGAATTTTCATTTTCTGTGAAGATAATTAATACGGTATAATGCATACATCGTCCCGCGGCAAGCAGTTGTAAGAAAATAAGCTAAGCATTGTTACCACTGAGTCATGTACAGTATATAGTTATACCTCACAAACCAGAGCCAAATATAATTGCATCCTTCATACACCATTGAATGACTTCTCATCCTGCTGGTAACCATCCTTTGATGGTAACCGTCCCAAGTGACGGTGGTTGACTGCTTGTATTTGATGAAGGGGCACTGGGGCCACATGATCCTTTATGATCTCAGTTTTGAATATTTGGTGCCTAATGAGATTCAGTCATGCATTAGCATTCCTTGAAGTGAATTAGCAGCAATAATAGGATTTAAGAAGCAGAAATACCTCTGGAACCAGTGGAGTAACCAGTTTTTCTACTCAAATTCTGTGGATTCGTTGTAGAACTGTAGCTTGGAGGTCTGCATTCTTTCTCTGAGAGGTGTTATACCACTGCGCAAGGGAGGAATATTTATCCAATCATGGACTACTTTCTTACGGTTTTTTTTTTAATTTGTTCATTTAAAAACAATCATATCTGCTGAATTCTCACCTCTGGGAAGAAATACGAACCTCTAATGTTGAGCGTATCATAAGTATACAGATGTTTTTTGAGGCTCAAGTTTCTCTGTATTTTCCCATGTAAAATATAGTATCCTTTGTATGAGATATTGCAGAAAGGCATAGAGGTATTGCAGTCAGTTTTCATTTGCTGGACTGATGAGGGAAGAAGAGTGAGAGTAGTACACTTTGGTTCTCTTCAACTACAGCAAAGACAGAATGGAACATGCTTGTGCATATTTGGGCTAGATCTTTCCTCAAGACATCATTTTGTTTGTACAGTCAGATTAGTATTAGAACAGTTTACTGTGCATAGCTTGCCAGGAATGTTCATCTTGCAGTGACAGATATATCATAGAATCACAGAATGGTTTGGGTTGGAAGGGACTTTAAAGATCATGTAGTTCCAACCCCCCTGCCACAGGTAGGGGCCACCTTCCACTAGACCAGGTTGCTCAAAGCCCTGTCCAACCTGGCCTTGAACACCTCCAGGGATGGGGCAGCCACAGCTTCTCTGGGCAACCTGGGCCAGTGCCTCACCACCCTCATAGTGAAAAATTTATTCCTGAGATCTAATCTAAATCTGAATCTGCCCTCTTCTAGTTTGCAGCCATTTCCCCTTGTCCTATCACTACATGCCCTTGTAAAAAGTCCCTCTCCAGCTTTCTTGTAGGCCCCTTTTAGGTACTGGAAGGCTGCTGTAAGGTCACCAGTCTCGATCTGGACATTGAGCCATTGACTACTACCCCCTGGATGCAACCATCCAGCCATTTCCTCATCCACTGAACATTCCACCTATCAAATCCATATTGCTCCAGTTTACAGAGAAGGATATTGTGGGGGACTGCGTCAGAGACCTTAGAGAGGTCCAGATAGATGACATTCATAGCTCTTCCCCTGTTCACTGATGTAGTCACTCCATCATAGAAGGCCACTAGGTTGGTCAGGCGGGACTTGCCCTTGGTGAAGCCACGCTGGCTGTCTCAAATCACCTCCCTGTCCTCCATGTGCCTTAGCATAGCTTCTAGGAGGATCTGTCCCATGATCTTTCCAGGCACAGAGGTGAGGTTGACAGGTTGGTAGTTGCCAGGGTCCTCCTTTCTACTTTAAAAAGGGGTGCAATGTTTCCCTTCTTCCAGTCACCGGGGACTTTACCTGACTGCTGTGACTTTTCAAATATCATGGCGAGTGGCTTGGCAACTACATCGGCCAGTTCCCTTGGGACTCTGGGATGCATCTCATCAGGTCGCGTAGACTTACATATGTTCAGGTTCCTCAGGTGGTCATGAACTTGATCTTCTCTCACTGGGGGAGCAAAGTCTCTCCCACTGTCCCTGCCTTGCCAGCCATCCACTCGAGCGGTGTGGGGAGAGGGGTTGCCAGTGAAGGCTGAGGCAAAAAAGTTGAGTCCCTCAGCTTTCTCCTCTTCTGTTGTTAACAGTTTGCCAGTCTTGCTCTTCAGGGGTGTACGCTTTCTTTGCCCTTTTCTGGCTGACATACCTGTAGAAGCCCTTCTCATTGTTTGTGTCCCTTACCAAGTTCAGCTCGCGCTGCGCCTTGGCCTTCCTGACCCCATCCCTACACAACAGGGCAGCATCCCTGTACTCTTCCCAGGATACCTGTCCCTGCTTCCACTGCTTGTGCATTTCCTTCTTGCCCTTTAGTTTGACCAGCAGGTCTCAACTCAGTCATGCTGGTCCCTTGCCTTCCTTTCCTGATTTCTTACAGCTGGGGATTGAGAGCTCCTGCACTCTATGGAAGGCATCCTTAAAGATCTGCCAGCTCTGTTCCACTCCCTTGTCCCTGAGCGTGGTTTCCCACGGGCTCCTATTGACTAACTCGTTGAAGAGCTGGAAGTTTGCTTTCCTAAAATTCAGGATCCTGACTTTATTCTTCCCCTGACCCATATCCCTCAGGACTGCGAACTCCACCAGTGCGTGATCGCTACAGCCTAGGCTGCCTCCAGTCTTGACGTCACGGAATAGCTCACTTGCATTGGTCATCATCAGGTCCAGTACCACATCCCCTCTGGTAGGGCTGTCTATTACGTGGCCTAAGAAGTTACCCTCAATGCACTCCAGGAGTCTCCTGGATTGCCTACAGCTCGCTGTGCTACTTTTCCAGCAGATGTCAGGGTGGTTGAAGTCCCCCAGCAGGATGAGAGCCTGCGAGCGCAGTGCCTCCTGGAGCTGGAGTAAGAAGGCTCCGTCAGTAGGCTCCCCTTGATCAGGTGGCCTGTCGTAAATGCCAACCACAAGGTTACCTTTCTTGCCTCGGTCTCTAATTCTTACCCACAGGCTTTCAGCCTGCTCATGGCTATTCTTCGGCGACAGCTCTTCACACTCTATCCATTTCTTGATGTAGAGGGCAACCGCTCCACCCCTCCTTCCTCACCTGTCCCTTCTGTAGAGCCTGTAGCCATCGATAGCCACACTCCAGTCATGGGATTCGTCCCACCAGGTTTCGGTAATAGCACTTGTTTGGCTCTTATCTTGCAGCTTGGTGTCTTAAGTGTGTTAGGCATCAGAGGTTCTTAGAATCTACAATGAATTTTTTGTGCTAGCCTAGTGCTGTTTTCCCCCCCCCCCTTCTATAGAAAGGGGTCATTAAGAAGAATTCCTAGATAACTTTCAGTATGTGGGTGACATGGCAAGGTGAGCCCATTGCACAAGACTTGCTTATCACAGACGGAACACTATTACATTTTAGGTAAACGTAAATATCCACTCTGAAAACTAGTAGTACTATACCTTTAGACAGAAAAAACACGCTGGAAAAATGCAGAGCACAGGCTTAGCATTTCATAAATCTTTGTATTTAGTGTTATATCCTAAGCATAAGTAGGAACAGCTACACTACCATTTTGTGTACAGCAAGTTTCTCATTTACCTAACTTGGTGATTATTGCATATACTAATGGAAGTATACATGGGCTTTCTTAACAGTCAAGGGACTTACTCTACTGATAAATAACTGCCTGCGTTCAGCTGGTTTAGATTTTGCTATCAGGAAAAGGGTACTGAGGCAGTTAGTATATGCTGTGTTTATTTCTGAATTAAAATAACAAGATTGTTGTGATGTCCCCTAGACTCCTGAAAAGTTTTTAAAGCATTTACCTGATGTTCCTGCTTGTTATGAATATATAACCAGAAGTCCTCAAAACTTTCTTTATAGCACCATACTTAAAGAGTGAGACATTAGGAGTAATTAATCGACAGGCAATATTTGTTTAAGAGCTAATGGTACAATAACTTTTGTGATTCCATATGCATCTTACTGTGTATTTTGAAGGGAGGTTATTTAACTTGTTCCTTGCTGCTACCGATAGGCTTGGAATCCCGCTGCAGAAGACCAGTGTTTTGACAGGTGTCACAGGCTGGGTCAGAAGCATAATGTTGTTATTACAAAGGTGAGTTGAGAGATGATCTGTTTGAACAGTTTTCTGGTTATGAATAAATAAACTATTTTCCAAAAAGCTTTACTATATTGTTAAAAGAATTGTGACAACATATGTCTCACCAGTAAATTGTGGTGTGATTTTTGAAGTGTGGGCTTTCAACTGTAAGATTTTATTAAATGTAACCTATTTCCCATGAAATAATAATTTTAGAAATTAGATGTCCCTATTGAGCTAGTTGGAGTGACTAAGATGGGGTAGTATTGCTGTTGCCTAGCCTGGCTATTACACAGTTTATATTCTTCAAAGTATTTAGAATGCTTTTGCTTTTGTTGTAACAGCTTGTTTAGCTGCGGAAGAGCAGCTGGTCTGTCTCATTAATATCCAGCCACAAAAACATTACTTGGGAAATTGAAGATGGGCTGTCTTCTAATATAAGTAGCAAGGAAGAGAGAGATACTCTTCCAATAAATGTTGGGGGGAGGAGGGAGCAAAAAAAAATTAAAATGCCAAATCTTTTCCTCCAACTGCTTTATAAGCCTTCCCTCTTGTGTTTTATTTACAAATTAATAACGAAATAACGTAACTGTGCTTTAGGGTACTCAGCTTTTTAACTTTTTTTTCCAAAGTACCTAAATTTCTCATCCTAAGCTTTTAGTTAAAAAAAAAAAAAACCACCTTCATTTCAGTGGGACTTTTTTTTTCCCCAGTTCATTGTGAAGGATTCAGTGGAAGAAAATATGCTGAAAATTCAGAACAAGAAGAGGGAACTTGCAGCAGGAGCCTTTGCTACCAAAAAGCCTTCAGCAAGCGAAGCAAAACAAACCAAAATTAATGAAATTAAGGCTCTAATTGATTTGTAGCTTGAAACTGTACTATTTTGAGTAAATATATTTAATAGTTTAGTTAATATTGCTCTTCAAGTTACATGTCTCATGCTTTTAGTTCTGCTGTCTTTATGGTCAAAACATCAGTGCTTTAGATAAATTCTAAAAACTAATTTGCTCCTAAACGTTAATTTAGAAATACACAAATTTGGTTTGCACTCCTGAAATCTTTCTGGTGTTCATTTCTTTGAAATGTTGCTTATTATGTACAATGCTTAAGACGACATTAAAAATCCCTCAAAACAGAAATGCGTATTCATACATTCTAACTTGCAAGAACGTAGTCTCTTTTTAGAGGTGAAAAGATAACAAAAGGTCAATAATGTGTTTTCCTTCAGACAAAACCCTTAAGAATTGGATTAGCTTCATGTTTCAATCTCGGTGTTTCCTGATAACCAAACGGATCATCTGGATTGTTTGTTTCAGAATAGGCGGTGATCATAAGGAATTCTTACTTTTGCAGACTATGTTCAAAGATGGTATTTAACTCAAAATTTTAAAATATTTTTTACTATTTCTGAATAATACACAGATGCAGCAGGGAGTTCCTCTGTTGATTACTTCCCAGGAGCTAGTGAAAATGAAGTACTTAAATTTGTAAAACACTTTTTTTTAATATTTTACTTCCCTTAAACAGAATTCCACTGACTTTTGTATAAGTAAAGGTTTTGTGATATGGATAAAATGCTAGAATCATAAGCTTGCGTTGATAACATGTTTTCTGATAACTTCTGTACACACTTTGAACAATGCTATATGCAAAGTAGAATATGACCCACCTATCAGTGAATCAGTTATCCCTTGTAAGATAAATGAAACAAAACAAATCATTTTAATAGCTGCCAGCTTTCTAACAGTCTTCTTGCGCTGCCAGGTGCTTTTCCAGTCCCATACATATGTCTAACAGAATGCTGATCTGGATGTGTCTTGATTTATAGAGGAAGATTTTGGTAAACTACTCATGTTCATGTACTGCAAAGTAATAAATAGCACTGAAGAATCTCAGTTGAATATTTGTTGAATATTCTTGTCTGTTCCTTCTGTCTCTTTCTGTTTGATCCTGGTCTTCTGTTACGTGTTTTCTTAATACTATGCTGCTTTCCCTGTTACACTCAGAAGTGGAGGCAGACTGCTGTGTTTAGGTCCTGTTTAGATTCAGGAAGTGTATTTGGCACCAGAGAAATGGAATCTGATTTGCTTGTAATGCCTTTCACCTTTTCTTATGTCTTAGAATACCAGCCAGCTGATTACAAGATGAATTGCAAACATGGCAAATTGAAAAGGACTGAGAAATAAAGGGAAGATGTCTGATACTTGGAGAAACAGTGAGCCAATGGAAGGACGGAGAAAAAAAATTCAAAATAGGCAACCTAAAAAGCTGATGCAGTTTCTGGGTAGTCAGCATCTTAGCTGTGGGGAAAAGCATGTTTTAAGTCTGTTAAAGAATTAAAAAGACATGAATGACTGAAGACAGCATGAACCCCAGTAACTGATTGTCACTGGAAAGTTGACAAAAGAATAAGAAAACAGAGCTGATTATGCAAGAGAGTTGGCTTTGAGTCATTCTTCCCATTTTTCAAGTTAAAATTCCATGAGGAAGAGACCCATTTCAAGGGCTAGTCAAGCTACATCATTACTTGTGTTAAAACATGCTGACATTTTGCAGTGGCTGAGTTGTTATTATTATGAAAACAATTGCTAGTATCATATTTCCTCTGCTAGATGATGGTTTCCATATTCTAAAGTCAAATAAAAACTGACTGAAGTTAGTACTAAGCTGTATGGCTAGTTAAGGTCTCTTCCAAGAAAGCCATTAATGTATCCAAAAGAACAGCTGAAGGTCAAAGCTGAGAGCAGAAGAGTCCTGCCTGATTTGATGGAGCTGTTCAGTTACACGTGTGGTTAAAAACCACAGTGTTCTAGTTGTTCAGGGTTTGTTTTTGCTTTCCATGATCTGTAAGTCTTTGGCTATTGGTATTCTCTCTCTTGGAGTTTTAACAGTATGGTATGCTATGATACGGTCTAGAAATGAGCTTTGGAATGACAGACTTAACATTTTTAATTCCAAAGACTGAGTTAGTAGTCTATCATTCTGGGTGTCTTGTGTTTTGGTTTTTTTTTACCCCCTACATAAAGATATAAATGAAAACAAAATGCTTCTGAAAGAGTGGCTCTGAGTTGTCACCATCTAAGGAACACTTTAGCTTACATGTTTTTTAAAGCCAAATGGAGTTCCAATACTTGAGTTGCAATTTTAAGCTGGGCTATGATTCTTTTGAATAATGGTTTGAGTATAGTACTTTAATTCAATTACTGCTTTGAGTAGCTACATTTTAGAGCAGAAAATTTATGTATCAAGTGATACTACTTCAAGGGATAAAAAGGGATCTCTCTTTTTCTGCAAGTGCAGCCTGCAGTAGTTATGAACAAAATGGTGGCAGATAATGACATAAAGGTCACTTTATTGAAAAGCTGCATAGAGTTTGGTATAGATGTTGTACCTTTCACTTTCCTGAGGCTGTGGGGTCACACTTGACCACAGTATGAGTCACAGAGGCTAGGACAGAATGGTTTTATAGGTTCTCTTTCTTAACTATATTTGTTAACCCAAAACATGCAGGTTTTCATCTTGTTCAGCATCTCTATCTTCTTGTATTAACGTAACAAAACTTACATGCTAAACCAAATTTTCAGGTTAGTATAGTCTCATGCTTTTACACTTTCAGTTCTTTCCAACTAAGCTTAAAAAGAAGTAACATACCTATTCTCTAGTACGAATACAGACAAGGGGACCAAAAGTAAGACTGTTTAGCTGTCTTCAAAAGAGTATTTTACCATTTTTCGTAGAGTATTTTGTGAGCATGCAGAACTCCAGTATTTGTACTTGTTGGATAAAGTATGCTTTTGTCACTACAGCTTGTAACCAGTAATGCCTCCTGCTTTCACACAACTTCAAATTTATCTGTTAAAAAAACCCACAACACAGCAAAAGAAGAATCCACACAGGAAAGGGTTAGTTACAACTGGGAGTTCAGAGGCTATGTACTTTTAAATGGCTACAAGCTACTTGGTTTGGACATCATCTTTAGCATTTTTGCTAAATGGTGATCAAGGAATCTTAGAGCAATTTAGTGAAAACAAGTTAAAACAAACTCTCATACCCAGATTACATCTTCTGCTTTACCAGCAAACGGTGAGAGCTTGTTGATTGTTTATTTTATCTCTAGGCTAAAAGTTTAGCACCCTCACTAGCTTCCTGCCAAAATCCTCCTTTATCAGGAAATAATGAAATATTTTCTTAGTGTTTCTGGACTAGTACAGAGTATAGCTGTTAAAGATAGAACGCTAAGTAATTTGGTTCCGTTTAGACTTTTGGCTAAAGGATGGACCTGAAACTTAATACAGATAACAGCTAATCTCTGTCTGTCTTCAGCAAGCTTTTGTTATTGTGGTATTTTTACTGCTTTTCTATGTGATGATAATACAGTATGTAGCCTGAGTGTGGCAAAACAGCACTTTCTTGTACTCTCTGCACACTTGGAAAGAGTAGTTTTCCTAATCAGGGTAGGTACAATTACTCAAGCAGCTACTTAGTCTTTCTTTGCCAAAATAGCATCATCATTGTGTTTAAAAATAAGTTCATAGTGTACAGGGCTTACATTGGGGATGATGCTTCTTTAGTCACTGAAAGAAATACTGCCTCTTCCCAAGCTCTGCATTGCCTATAATGATTAGCTTCAGCAGGTACTTCCTCCACTGCCCTGTCCTAGACTTAAGGCAAGCTAATAAGGGGATTGGTCCTAAATAGCTCCCTCAGAAATTACTGTATATTCTGTAAGTAATTACAGAACTAAAAGCTGGACACTTGCTAATGATAGCTGGAGTAGTGTTAGCAAAGCTCAAGGGTTATACCTGTTGAATATTTTAGTTGGACTGCTTCAGAGCTCCCTCTTTTTTTAATTGCTCAAGAGTTTAGGGAAGCCAGAAATGCATGACAACTTTTTATTTTTGTATCAAGTGCAACATTGCAAGTAACAGATAAAACTCAGTTTACTAGTCCCATAGTGTACAGAACTGAAAAATGCATTCTGCCATGCTGTAGGCACTGTGCGTAAGAACCTGGTCAAAACTTCAGTGCAATTGTGACTGGAAGAGCAAAGCAGTGCTATTACTGTTATGTCTGTATGTATCCCAGTGTCATTAAAACATTTTTGGTAAAGCAGAATGGCTACCACTCTAGTGTATGAGCAATCCCATGAATAAGATTTTACATCTAAAACAGCAAGCAAAGGAATCGGTGCTAACCACCTTAATGAGGTGAGGTAACAAACCCAGTTTCAAGGAATATGTTGAGCCAATTGATCACAACAGAAGAAAATTTAAGCTGAAAATACCTGGTTTTATCTAGTAGTGAGAATTGGAAATTGGGCAGTTATAGGTGGCCCAAGGAATTCTGCTTCCTAGCTTTTGCTCAGTCTTCATCTGTAGCACTGCAGAGGCCTTCAGCCAAGAAGTTTTTCATCAAGCTACTAGCAAGTGTAACTGACCATCATCTACACCTTTCTAGCTGTTAGTTCTGGAACAAGTCCTTGCATCACCACTGTTTGAGACAGGAATTTCTACTGAAGGTAGGTATCAAGTTTCTTCTTGATGTTGTCAAAGGAATCCACTCCCATATAGTCAGCTTGGCCCTGTTCCCACCGTTCCTTGCGTTCTTCTGAAGATACAGTTGGTAATACTGGTGATGGTGCTGATATTGATATGTGGGACACTGCCTCTGTAACCTCTGCCTAAAAGGAAAGGCAGAGTAAAAATATAGAAATACTTTGTATAGCTAAAGTGAGCAACAAGGCATAGAATGGGACAACGAAGTAGATGTTCTCATGCGCAGCAGCAAGCATTGCCAATGGGCAGGGATTGCACAGCTTTCCTAGCAAAATAACAAAGCAGAGTTACAGAAGTTAGCAGGGAGGGGGGAAAAAAAAAAAAAAAACAAACAAAAAAAACCCCAGAAAAGTTTAAGTTCTTCATACCTCTCTACAGAAGCCACAAGAGAAAGCCAGAGTATAGACCAAGCCCGACAGCTGCAAATAGTTTGTTAGAAAGATGTAAGATTATCAAGAGAAAGCACATCTTAAGAGATCAGTAACTTTGGTCTTAGAAAGGTTGAGAACTTAAACTGGCTGATGTACTAAGCTCAGACTAAAGTCTGCAGTCAGATGCAAACTACTAAACTCTGAGTGAGAACTAGAGTTAGAACCATTACTTCGGCTTTGATAAGTATTGGAGTTCATCACTGCCAGTCTACATAAGTACTCATTCTCTAGTTATCCTAGGCTTACCTAGATTTGTTTCACCATGCAAGATCATATTGCATGCTGAACTGGGATTCTTCTGCTTGAGAACCTTATTAGCTGCAACACAGTAAGAGTTACAGCCCTTCTCTGTATATATTAAAGAAGTTACTACTACAGTATAATTTCTAGTGCACCATTAGCTACTTACATGGTTTGTTTTAGGCAAGCAGACAGCTATGTTCAAGACCACTATAGCATGCTTCTGTGCTGTAGTATTATTTATTCCAAGCTTAAAAAGAACAAAACCAAAAAACCCTGCATCCCACAAAGTAAACCACACCCATGCTTTTAGTTGGACAGAGGAAAGGGAAATCAGTGGAATGGTAAAGAACCTGTCATCCATACTTGGGTAGTTTCTACAATAATATTAAAGCACGTACCATGTTTACGCCTGTAGTAATATCTTTAACAATTCCATGCTGTTCTAGTAATGGTAAAACATTAGCTGTGTAGGTATCCCACCACATGTTGAGGAATTCTGGGTGAACTATTTTAGGGTCGTCCATGTTGCCTTTTATGCTTTTTGTTCTGGAGTCATACGTATAATTCCATGGCTTTGTGCTTCCCAGGAAATGCACCACTTTAGTATTTGCACCAAACCTGTTGGACAGAAAAAGTTAGAACCCACAGTTTGTGTAGGTGTCTAGAAAACAAGCGTTTTGACTGCCAGACAATTTTTTTTTTTAACCTGCAGTTTCTGTAGATGTCCAGAAAACAGAAATATTAATATATTTAGGAGGCTAAACACTAAATGATCAAACTGCCAATGCCTACTGGGACTGAAAGCATCACTATGCAACAGGAAAAATGGAAACGGAATTCTATATTACACTAGTCAGAATACAGCCAAAACCTAATGGTCTGGGCTATTTAAGTACTTACAGCCAACTCAAGTCTTTAGGTAGAGTGATGTCCATAGCTCAGGAGAGAGCAGTCTCAAGCAGCCGTTGCAATCGGAACTGGTTTTAAAAGTGAAAAAGATTCTACTCCAAAGTCAGTGATCCAGATAGTTAGGCATTACAAGCATTATGTAGAGAAGGGTCAGCATTAGAGTTACCCTTTCAGTTTATAGCCCTATAGAAAAGGATTGTTGGAAGGCCCTGCTGCAGGAAGACTGTGTCCCTGTAAAATAATAGCTTTGTATAACCTAGGCATTTCAGAGGACTTCTGATCTTGGAGCAGCAGGGTCTTGCTAGACAACCAACCCTTATTTTCTAAATAACCTTAGTTTAGCCATGGGTGGGTTTTCTGGTGGTGGTAGGTTTTTTTCCATTTGTTTCTTTTTAAAACTATTTTATGAACTTCTACCTTTGTCCCAAATGTTACCAGTATGTTCTTTTGCATTAAGAGCATGGATGAGATACACCTCTTTTGAAGTAAAGATCTTAATGCTAAAAGAGACAGCATTTATTCCATTCTTCTGTGGTTCCAGAATTAGAGTTCAGCTTGAGTCGGTTTTGTAAACAAGCAATACCAGTCTCTCTAGTAACAGTGACTGTCTCACCTAGTTCAGTTTGCATCACGTATTAGGCTTTCTTCTCAACATAATATGATTAAAATGGATAATAATGCCAAAGTAGTTTGTCTAACATTTTGTTAAGCACACCCAGGTCATTTTGACCAGGACTATGATGTTTAAGGACTTTTACATATGGAGACTATGCAGGTGTGTTTCAAAAACTTAAGAATATTCAAGACAAGGCAACATGTGTTTGGGTGGGGATTTTTGTATTATTGTAAGATCCTTGACTGCATTTCAGTATTCATATTCAGTGTTTTGAACACAGCTGATCTTACTGCAGAATGAAAACCTATGCAAGCGTGAAACAGCGTCAACTATTTGCGCTAATTCCAAGGAAAAAAAAAACAAAACCAAAACTGTCTTCAAGAGTCAGTTCCTGGGCTTTAACTTTCAACTCTGTACGTCAAGAGGACTACCTTAGTTTTATTAGCTGTCACAGCACTACTTAACAGCCTGAGTTTTCTTCATCTTAGGCTGCTGCTGTTCTGAGGAAACTTGTCCTTGTTTAAAAATCAAGGCTATTTAAGCTAGAGAATGCCTAAGCATTATGTTACACTTGGTGCAAATGGAGAAGTGTATTCTTAGTATTCTGTCCACTTAAGACCTGTACAACAGTTGACAGATGCCAAGCTTCTACGATGTTTTCAGTATCTGCTTTCTAGATACTTTCTAGACCTGCAATACTTTCTTTTGACATTTAAGCTCAACTGTTAGGAAGCTTTATGTCCACACTGGCCTCAGCAACTAATCTGTCTTTCCCCATCTCCCAGAAAAGTCCTTCATCAATGTTTTGAAGTTAGAGAGCATTTGTCATGAATTGGCATTTTGCTTTGGAAAAAGGATTACTGGGACTGCTGTGAAATCTAGTCTCGCTGTACAAAGCTGCAAAAAACTTAGCTATTGATGTCAGTAGGTTTAAATTTCACTTTATTCCAACTGCTGATTATCAGGAGTGTAGCTGCTGATCTAACCAAGGGAAACTGTTCCACCTATTGAGCAGGACATTCTGCTTAGAAGGGCTGCACTTCCAGCATTCTACTTTTGCCTAACTGAACTCAGCAGATGTTCATCGATTCTATCAGTTAAATGGATTTTTTGTCAGCAGCCCCCAGATCCAATTAGTCTTTTGTGGCAACAAGGTCATTTGTAAATTTAAGGTCATGTGACTAACAACCAGCCAGCCATGGAAAGAGGACACACCTCACAATCAATGTTAGCTTATCAAATGCTATCCAACTACTTAGTCATTCTTAGGCTTGCATATATTTCTTTAAATAAGTGTTCCACTTTTAGCATGACAGGATTTCAAATGGTATTCTGATCACAAGACATAGTTTGATCTTGAGCCAGCAACAGTCCTGCTTATGCTAGCTGCTGCTTTAGACACTAGTAACCTGATGTCATTTGGAGATCAGATTGTTTTTATGCAATTGGTACTTTCCCTCCCCCACCCTTTTGCATCTCTTAATGAATAAGACTTTCTGTGTAACATTTCAGCTTCCCCAGCTTCCTCCTGTGTTTACTGTAACACTTCGACTCTGCCACTGACATACAGTTTACTCACATGCCAAGTCTAATACTGCTAGCTAGGGAGGATACGGTTGTTTTCCTTACACAGGAAGCATGCAACGGTATGGTGGTTGGCTGTAGTCTTTGTTCCATCTTGCTATTACTTAAGGAACTGTCTGAGATCTAGAAAGACTGTTGGGAGAGAATTACAGCTTTATACAAGTCTTTGTTCACCATGTTTATTTGAATGGTATAGGTTGATTAGATGAACTGTAACTACTGGTTGTTAAATACCTTAAGTAATTTGAGTGACGAAAGGGCACGTTATCTAGGTAGGAACAATACCACCAGGGACACGCTGAAGTTCAGCTCAAGCTGATTGAAGAGCTACTGCCTTTGGTTAGAGATGTAATGGACAGTATCCCATACTGGAGTAGTGGTTCTTCCTTTTTGAAAGTGACCTGTCAAATGTGCTTACTCTAAATGAACTTCAGGTGTTACCACCAGAGATGAGTGGTTTAAGCTACAGATACAGCTTTCTCTCTGCATGAATCACGAGATTATTCATTTAACTAGTATTAATTCAACTTTTTTTTTAAAGAAGAAACAATTATACCTTATTTTAGTGACAATGATGGTCTCCCTTTAGAAAAACTTTGTAAGTTCACATTGTGCCTGTTCATTCTGTTACAAGAAAGTAGTTTATGTAAGCTCTGAAAGTCATCTTAGAATTTTGAACTTACGCTTTAAATGCTGGAAGGTAGGAATATACAGAAGTGCTGCTCAAATTATAAATAAATGGTAGATGTTTGCTCATGTCTGTTGTTGCCCAGCTGCTGAAAAAGGTGTTTAATAACCCCTGATCTGCACCTGAAAGAGAAAGCATTAATAAGCTACAAGCATCAGATAGCTGTTTTAGAATCTTTTTCAATCACTTCACTAATTAAGAGTTGGTAATGCAGTTGTCATGTCCAGTAGGAGTTTGGCACAGAGCACTACAGTCCTATCTGTGAAAACCCTGTAAACCTTGCAGCCTTTGAAAAATCAAAAAAAAAATGCAGAAAATTAAAAAGACAGTATGTGAGGGGTTACTTTTGCTGCAAAATAGCTGCTCACAAAACCTGCCACTCAGTTTGTTTTACAGCTTAAGTTCAAGCTGTATAAGGCAGCAAAAAAACAGGACTTGAAAATTCAGTACTGTTCAACTTCAGGGAAGCTGTAGCTCAGAAGATCGAGTACCACCAGTTAGTTTTATTACTTATGCTTACAGATGTATGACCAACATCAACACCAGAGTTAGGATATCAGTGCTCTGTTAGACACGCAGCCCCAGATGCATTTACGTACACTGTGATCTGATAAGGAAAGCACATTCAATCTTGGTGACAACTCCAATAAGACTCCATCAAATCCCTTAACAGGCAATAGGTGTTCCTAGTTCTGTACTAAAAAGCTGCTGACTAACCCTTAAGCGAGGGTAACTCTCTAAGTTACAGCCAGACCTACTGTGTTGGGAGGTGTCACCTCTTAGTTTACAAGTAGAGGTTGTAGCGAGGTCAAATGAGTCTGAAGTGGTTTGGTATGTCAGTAGTAGAGTAGCTAAAAAAAAAGCAACAAACCAGCCTCTGGCCCAAAGCAGACTAGTTTATAAGAAGCTACTGAGAAATAAAAACTACTTATTTATATCCATTTGTTCTTTATTGCTGTGAATATACTTAGTCTTTAAGTGCTAACAGTTCTTCTTATGACGGAGACTGAAGGGAGTCCCTCAACTTTCATTTGCTGTCTTCCCTCCACCTGTAACTGCGTTCACAAGTAGCACTGCTAAAGAGCAGGTAAATGGATGGCCTAGTCAGAAAAGAGACAGTATCTTATTTTAATCTTTAGTCTTCTAAAGCACTCAGTCTGTGACTCAGGAAAGGGGTTTGTTTTTTTTTGTTGGCCTATGATTAGATTTAGGGCAGTACTAAGGTTTAAACCTTCACTGATGTTTGAGCAGAATTTGCTTTTTGCCACTGAAGTATCTAGACGCTGGGCATAAACTTAGACATACAGACAGTACACTGACAAATATAAATTCTAAGTATCCTGTTACAGCTGTCAGCATACATGCAGATTGCAGAGGGAGAAACTGCCTAGAGACTCGGTCCAGTAACTTCAAGCCTCTGACCCCATAAAGGAAGGAAAGCACTTTTGAAGAAGTTGTGCCCATCACAAGAGAACAGAGTCAAAGAAACCAGACAAGTCCCCTGGTCTTTACTAAGCTAAGTCTCATTTTAACTTCTAACTGAATGCATTCTTAAGAATGCGTATGTTAACAGTAAGATCATGTAAAAGAGAAGGAAGTTTGGGGTGCTCTCTCAGAATGGATAGCTCGTAACTGAAGGGGCAGCAGCAAGGTATTTAGCTTATTCTGCAAGACTTTCTCCCACTCAGATTGTTTTACATACTTGGCTCTTTTTCAGATGGCATGCATTTGTGTCAAAGCAGCCACTGAAAGCAGCATTTAGCTGTCCTAGTTCCGACTTCAACAGTAGTCTTTGTTGTATAAACTGGACCTTAGACATAAGGTGAAAGAATCAGGTAGTAGTTCCATTAGCTACAAATCTACAGATACAGTCTTGCTGCATTACATCTTTATACGTAAAAGCAATCATTTTAAATCCCAGGCTAAGGAGCCAGAGGATTGTCGAAGCAATAGCAATGTTCTTAAGGTATCAGTACTACCAGATTTCTTTTAAAGCCAAGCTTTTTTTCCCCCCCTCTGCTACTTTTAGATGGTATCTAGGATTACAGCATGACGTATTCCTCATTATCCACAAAGATGAAAGTTCAAATAGACAAAGTAGTTGTCTCCATAAGTAGCCATCACTGTAGCATGTCTGGACAACAGCATTACATAGGAGGCATCTGTCTGCTGTTACACGTATGAAATATTCCGGAAAGTCTTGCATTCCTTAGTTACTACTACTGCAGATGGGCTGCTTAGAGCTTCACTTCAATTATGCATAGCTTGGTAGCTTGTTGAGTTTGCATCCTGATGTTCCATTACGGGCAGTGACCCTTCACAGATGTTTGTCTTATAAAAAGTTTCCTAGGAACTTTTATTACTGTCTAGATCAATTTAAGTTTAAATCCCCTTTGTCCCAACCGAGTTCATGAGCTCAGCAGCAGTTTATGTGTAAGTCTCCATGGTCTCATTACTCAGATCAGTGCTACCATTTAATAAAAACTGAATATACTTTGAAGCTGAAGTACAAATTACAGTTCTAGAAATTTGGTACCTAAACTATTAACACACCATTTTTTGCTGTTAAGAGCTGCAACAATTGCTTCATGTTTAGGACACTGAGGAGGTTTCACCATTGTGTGGCTTTAGCTTTCAAGTCAGAAAGTATATTGTGGAAGCAGTTCTTTTCTTTTAAAGGACAGGGGCCTTAGGTCTAGAAATGGGGTCAGCTAGTAGTTGTGCACAAAGCTCAGAGGAGACAATCACCAAGTCTCGGATATTCCTGAAGCTATTCAGTCAGTTTGCACAAAGATGTGGGTTTGTTTGGGACTTTTTGTTTGGGGTGGGGTGTTTTGTTTGTTTTTTTACAATCTAATAATTCAGCATACCCAACATTTCAGAGCACTCCCAGAGCTACCAACTGCTCCCTTGTCGGTAGCAAGGTACAGACAGACCCTTCGTTACATTGCAGTACTCATTTTCACTAGAGCTTATTCATATGGTAGCATTAAGCATCCAACGGCAACTTACGTTCTTTAGGAGGCCACACAGTAATGGGGATTACTCTGCAGACTAGGAGTGACATCTAGAATTTTTACTTTTTACAAAGTACTGCAAGTCAAGTCAACAGGCTGACTAATTATATTAAGAGCTCCATTTTATGGTCTTATTTATGTAGTTATCTGTAGCTTTTTCAGTTAGACTTTGTTATGTACCACAGTAGTTACATAATGAAATTTAGTGACAGGAGACAGTGAGAGTCATTCAGAAGCCTTTAACTACAGCAGTCTTCAAGCAATGCGTGCCTTTGCTGCAATGGTAATAGATTTAGGAGACTTACAGGACAACAGAACCTGGCTTCTCAAGCTTAAATCTGGCACAGTGGCCCATCCCAAGTGACCTATAGAGGGGAGCAGCCAAGGCTACATGCACTTGATATTGGGAAAGAGATGGTCACTGTCCTATAATGACAGGAAGCTATCACACAGCATGTGAAGAGACAGTTGCATCTTCAAATGTTTGTTTCTCTGAAGCAGCACTCAACTTGATCAGTACTATTTTTTTGCACAGCAACATGAGTTAGCATAGAACATTCAAGCTTTGAGTGTTAGGAATGCATGAAGCATAGAACTGCAGTGTCATTTGCTAATGCATGCACTGTGCTTGCTACATCTTAAGATTTCTTGTTACATGATTCTACATTGCTAATGCTTACAGCTGCTAGTTTGGAGGCCAAACTCTTAGGGGTTTTTTTAATTTCACGAACTCTGGAAAAAGTAGTCTTACTACATGTTGTAATGATAGCCTCTATTGTGAGAGAGATATAATTTTTGTATAGTTAATACACTGAGTTCAGAACTCTATCACACAGAATCCCCATGACACATATGTAGTTACTGAGCCATCCCATTTTGGTCTAACTTATATTGAAAAACAAATTAATACATACCATCAAAGCTGCCTTTCTCTGTGGCAAACTGTAACAGCTGATTGTATGTTTCAATGGAAGGTCGGTAAACAAAAACTCCAGAATTAAAACAGTCAGGCCAGCCTGGATCTGGTGCTGCAGACAGCTCTTCTCTCTCAAAAAGTTCATCAATATTTGACAAAACCTAGTTGTAAAAGGGGTAAAAAAAAATAAAATTGTTTTCTGGTTTTTAGGTTAGGAATTGGGGTATCATCTTTTAATGGATTTTGACATCCACCTTACGACATGAAAGAAAGTTCTCATGTCAATGCTCTCGTCTTATGGAAGACAATATTTTATGGAGATAGTCCCCACAGAGTTAAGAGTCCAAATAGCAGGAAGGCCTCTATTACCCCTCCTTAAAAAAAAAAAAAGCAAACCACCACCCCTAGCCCCCCCAAAAAAACCCCACCCAGACAATAAAACCGAAAACAACCCGCGGAAAAAAAAAATCCAACAACCCCCATACCATGTCATTAAGAGGTGTCGTGAGACATGGGCACTTACCATTGTGTCTGCATCCATGAAAACGCATTTTGAAAACTGTGTCAGTTCCCAGCAGTGAAGCTTTGTTAGTGTAACACCCAGCTCAGGTCTTTTCATTAATGCCAAGTGTGCCGAATCCCCACTATCCAAGACATTTACCAATATGACTTCATCAAAGACTGTTTCCAGCACTCTCCTGGGGAAAGAGTCAATTGCCAAGATTTAGTTCTACTGTTACTCCAGCACCAGACCACATGACAGATTCCGTAAAGGGAATTAGAATAACAGGGAACCTGGCAGTATTTCTTAAGCCATCAGTAACAGCTGATGGCATGTGTTGGAATACACAAGTACACCTGCCTGCCTCAAGGTTTCTAGTTTGTAATGGGCACATTTTGGGGAACAAAGAAGTTTGGTTGTTTTTTTTTTTTTGTTCCACAAACAGGGCTTTAGTTGGCATTGCTACCAAGTCCAGTAGGTAATGGCTATGTAGTACAAACTTTCCACACAACTTTTTTTCAGCCAGAGTCTGATTTTTGGCAAGTTAACGGTCTACTTTGAGCAGGCAATTAAGAAGTGGGAAGCTGTTAGAGTAGCTTGAGGACAGTAGCTGAATCCTGAACAGCTGAAACAGAAGTTTGTGCAATAGTTATGACAACACTATTCCGGATTTGTGACTGTTAGGGACCTCTGACCAGACACAGTTGCTAAAAGTTTCTTTATCCCATAAAGTTTTAAAGACTCACTTAATCATGGCTGTGGGTACAACAGTATTTTGACACAGTATCATGTTCACCTAAGGATGACACCTACACTGTCAGACAGCGTAGTGACATTCTGTGGCAGATATCCAACCTTTGCATTGGATGGATTAGTTCAGGAGCAGTTAAGGAGCTCATGCTGTTTAAAATATGAAGCATCTGCAAAGTCCCACTGTTCTACAGCATATCTTAAATGCTCAGCAGCTATCAGTAAAATTTGAGCTACAGAGCTTGTAAATGAATTTTAGAACTCTGCCTTACAAGGCTGTCTTTATACTGACAGTTTGGTAGGGACAGTTGCTTCTGAACTTAAGGCATACCTTGTTAGTGGATACAGCGAGAAATGCAAGTTCCAGTTACACCACTAGGTAGGCAGATATCGCTGGTCTTAAGTGCATAGTACTAGCTGGCTTGCACTACACGTAAGCACATTTATGATGCATCTTAAAAGAGCACACTCACAAATAGGCAAGAATGGATGTTCCTATATGTAACACCTTTATCTTGATAAGGCCATTTAGCTGCCAAGAGACTCCAGGGAGTCACTCCATTTACTATTCAGCCACTTCTCTACTGCCTCTGTAAACTGAGAGATCTTTTCAGAAGAGCTTCCTCCCCATGTAGAGAATCTTGACCTTTCATCTGTAGTTCACGTAGCTATTAATTGGCTTTTTAGCCTCCTCTTACATGTGGAAAGAGCACCTAGTCTGCTCCATATCGAGACTATTCTAGAGAGGCTGTAGGAAGCAGCTGCCTGTTAATTTCATTTGTTGTACGGTGGTGACCTCCTTAGATGCCTTTGTTGATCTGCTGATTTGACATACTTGGTGCTACTTTAGTTCTACTCATTTTCTTCTCTCATGATAAAATTTGATTTGAAGTGTCTGCTAGATTTCAAGAGAGCTTATGTTACATTATCTCAATCTGGAATGCTTCTGCAAGACAAATAGATACCAATCCCCTACTCCCACCTCCATATGTATACCCATAGCGCTAATGAACGTACGGGCAGTATCATATTGTTGGACAGTTCTATGTAGGACTATGAAAGAGCAGAGATCCAGCTGAAATATCAGTATCAAGTCACAGTTCAGTGCTTGAACTAGAGAGTATTTGTTAACTCATCATATGGAAGAAAGAAAAAAAAAAAAGGTTTCGTGTCTGAAGAACTTAGCAGAATTCAACTTATACTATCTGGAAATCTGTGAGCTTAGCTGTTAAACTTCCAGAGTTTTGGAAGGTTACTATTAATGAATTTAACTTCCATTTTTCAACCTTCACATCAGTGGGAACTGTGGCAGTTTGAAGTATATAAGTGACCTTACCTCATAAGATCTGAGACCTGAGGAGTTATGAGTGCAGTCAGCTTCCTTGTTGTTCTGTACTGTTGCAAGGATGAACCAAGTACCAGTGCTCCTTTCACATAGGAGTCATTTGTGGCTAGAGTCACAAAAGACTGGTCTGGAAGAAATGAACTTGGTCAAGTTAGCACAGTCCACTGCTTTATTCTGAGACAGATATACTAGAACCTAGTATTGTTAGGTAATCATGCTGTGAGACCTCTACAATGTGCCCTTTAACTCTGCATATTGGGCCTACCTACATGGCTGAAAGCAGATTATACTTGCATAGCTATACTTGCTATTAGTAGCTTGACACATGGCAAAATGCAGTTTAAAAAAAAAAAACAAACAACAAAATCAAGACTGTTGCAAGAAAAAACACCACAAAACAGTTCCAGTTTGCCCACAGGTTAAATACATCATGCCAAATGTTCGAGACAATCCAAAGGGTGTAAAGAGCCTTATTTTGGCCATTAATATACTGTTTTTAAGCTAAAAGTTTTGAAAGTCAGTGAGCTTGCATTTGGTCTAAAGTTCGTAACAGAGTTTTGTGGAGTTACTCTAGGTTCAGCTCTCAACCCTGAAGTTAGGACAGCATAAAACTTGCATTTAATTTTCAAATGAAAGTGAGCATTGAATTAGATCTTGGACAACTGTATTAAGTTTTGCTAGCTCAGGATTTTGCAGATGAGTTGTTCTGCAATCCATGGCTGCAGCCCTATCACAAGAATGCAAGATTTAAGTGGGAAGTAACCAGTAACATGATACACAATTTAAGACTTGCAGCAACAGTTTTTGTTTTTCAAGCAAAAACAGGTAAGGTTGGATTGTTACTATAAAACATAGTCTTCTCCTCCAGCTTCTCTTAAAAATAGATTAAGATGGATCACTTTGCCGTACACTGCTTATTGAGGCCATATAATACAAGCTTTGCATTCTTTCAGTTGTCATGTTGTTTTAAACTGCCAGGGTGGGACTGACAAAAGCAAACAAGTAATTTCTAAGCTTCATCAGTTCACTGTTAACTATCATCATGTAGTATTCCTTTCCAAGCTACAGCGCTTTATAGAGAAGTGTGCTCTTTTCTACCAAACCATTTTTGACACCATCAACAAAATGCTTTCTCCCCAAGAATTTCAAGAGTAGCTTTTCACATGCAAATTTGTTTTGGCAACTGATTTCTTTTCTTTACAGAAGTTGTTAACTAGGGTAGATCAGGATTGAGAGTGAGGGTACTAGGCACTTAAAGGCTTACTATCCAGTCTAGTAGCAAGATTAAAATACTGACTGCTCTACTTTCAGTTGTTTGGTACAACTCCTCAGCCCATGAGACAGTCATCATCAATTATCTTTTTAACTTAATACCACTTTAACAATTGACAACAGAAAGTCATGTACCATAATTGTCTATAAGCTCTGCAAACCTGGTTTGCAAGCTCTACAGACCAGCTACAAAACCTTCTATTTTGCTTAGCAGCAAAACCAACTAGTCCCAAGGGATTTAGATTATAGCTGTCAATTACAAAGTTCAAAAAAAGCTTCTACAATGCCAGGAATAGATTTTTTTTTTTTTTCAATTCACTTTAGCTACCAATTTGTAATAGTTCATAAAATTCAGCAAATCTACCAAACAACTTTGTGTTTCTTTGAAGCTTTACAAATGCCAAGCGTGTAGTATTTCAAGTGGTGTGAACACCCTAATAGGGCAGCATTTTTCGTTACTTAATTTGCATGTTACTCCTCAACTACTCAATAAATAGATGTCTGCCACTCTATGCTGACAGACAGCTCACTAGAAATCCAATGTAGACAAAGCGGGATTGTGCCTAACATTCATCTGAACATTTAATGATGGAGTAAAGGCTGTTGCATCCAACTGCAGTAGGAAACTTTATGACTGCTTGACAGGAGTAGGATACTGGCAACTTGTAGAGCATCTAAGTCAGTACAGCTTTCCAAAGTTTTGATTAAACTATGTTCTATTTCATACCTTTTCCAAAGTACATTGAGACATGTTACATAATCATAGAATCATTTAGGTTGGAAAAGACCTTTGAGATCATCGAGTCCAATCATCAACCTAACCCTGCCAAATCCACCACTAAACAATGTCCCTCACCACCACATCTGCCCGTCTTTTAAATACCTCCAGGGATGGCGATTCCACCACTTCCCTGGGCAGCCTGTTCTAATGCTTGACAACCCTTTCAGTGAAGAAGTTTTTCCTAACATCCAGCCTAAACCTCTCCTGGCACAACTTGAGGCCGTTTCCTCTTGTCCTATCACTTGTTACTTGGGAGAAGAGACCAACACCCCCCCCCTCACTACAGCCTCCTTTCCGGTAGCTGTAGAGAGCGATAAGGGCTCCCCTCAGCCTCCTTTTCTCCAGGCTGAACAACCCCAGTTCCATCAGCCGCTCCTCACAGGACTTGTGCTCCAGACCCCTCACCAGCTTTGTTGCCCTTCTCTGGACACGCTCCAGCACCTCAATGTCCCTCCTGTGGTGAGGGCCCCAAAACTGAACACAGTATTTGAGGCACAGCCTCACCCATGCTGAGTACAGGGTGACGATCTGTATGAGTCCATAGTACAATTCAGGCAAGACCAGTTGCTGCTTAATATATAAGTTACTCTGCAAGAGACTGGTCCATTCTACATAAACCATGAGCATTCCAGTCGTATGGGTCTCCCTTCCCATCCTCTGTAAACACTTCCTCCACAGTAGGTGACGGTCACACAGCAGTCACTGTAATGCCTGAAATATACTGAACTATTAGGAATAGCGTGGCTGCAAAAACACAGAGAATGTGAGACAGTCACACAGCTTCACAATTGATTTATCCAGGCAAAACTGAGCTACTTTAGAGACATTGTTGGCTGCTCCGTTCACTACATATGCTATAGTATCTGCACACAAGAGCCTTTGCGCAAGCCCTCACACACCCAGGAGTGAGCTGGAAACCTGAGCTAGGAGCAGCCTTCCATTTGACAGCGTGCAGGGGGGGCCTAGAATGCCTGCCCCAGATGTTTTAGAGCTTCCCCAGAAGCATTTCGCAGGCACAGCCTGGCCTCACAGCTTCTGGCCTGTTCCCCTGCTCTTTGGGCAGGGCCAGGACATCCGATGGTGTGAGACCAAGATCCCAAACGAGACGGGCGCACCTCATCCAGGGGCGCACCGGGGGGCACAGCACCAGACTCTGCCGCCTGACGGACCCGAAAGCGAAACCGGCCCCGCTGACCGCCCCAGGCTCGGCAGGCGTCGGGCAGCAAACGCAGACGGAGAGCAGCCAGGCGTCCCTGGGGAGGCGGCGGGGACTCGCTCACGGCAAAGCACCGACGCGCCCGGAGACCAGCCTCTCCCGCCAGCGCTTCGGGAGAGGGACAGGCTTTCTCCTGCGAGCGCTGCGGCCCCGGAGCGGCCTCTCCGGGCCCTCCCGCTGCCCGCCGCATCCCTCCAGGCCGGGGACGGAGCCCCGGGCCGGGTACCGAGGCGGGCGGCCTGGAGCAGGGCTGAGCCGTGGCCGCCCTCCGAAGCTGCTCCCCGCCCCCCCGGAACGCGACCGAGCGAGTAGCACGCGGCGGCCCCAGGCCGGCGGCAGCCCCGGCGAAGGCGTGGTGGCGCTGACTGACCTGCCATGGCGCCGGCTCCGCGGAAGGGCTGCAGCTGAGGCGGCGGCCGCGCTCCAAGCGCTGTGCCGGGGCCGCACCTTATATAGGGGCGGGGCCACGCGCCGGACGTCTTCTGCCGGCGGCGGCGGCCCCGCCCCGAGGAATCCCCACGTCGCGGTGGGGTGGGCTCTCCGCCATGCCCTGCCGAGGCGGCGGCACGTCACCCCCCCGCGGGGCGGTGCCCTGAGGGCTTCAGCTGCCCCGGCGCCTCCGCGGGCGAGCGGGGCGGGAAGGCGCTCCACCGTGCGGGCGGAGGGCGGGGGTCCTGGCTGGGGCGCCGCGGGTCGGGCCGGCGGCGCAGGGGAGCGCGGCCTCTGCGGGGGGACAGCGCTAAAAGGCCCCTGCAGCGGCGGGGGGGGGCGCGGCGCCCCGGCGGGGGGCGG
>VYXH01000352.1:53882-74515 GCA_013397275.1 Burhinus bistriatus
CGCGGGTGGCGTTGCTGTGCGGAACGGCTTGGGCCGGCGGCAGGCACGGCTGGGATCGCTGCCAGGCTGGGGAATGCGGCTGCCGGCCCGTGCAGCGTTCCGACCGGCCTGCTGGCAGGGGCCACGGGGGCAGGAGGGGCCCCTGAAGAGGTGCGAGGCGCGTGCCTTCATGGGAAGGCTGGCACAGCAGGACCACGGCGTAACTGGGGAGATGAGGCCGTGTCCCCACACCTGCATGTTTTCCTTGGGGCTCAGTTTCAGTCCTTGAAGAAATTTAAGCTGTACCTTTTCAGGAATATAGGAAGGGTATTAATAAGTTTCTTGTGCTCCTCTTTATTACCCTTGCAAGCATTATGAGTACTGAGACTGCAGTACAGATCCTTTGTTATTCACATAACTACCTACCTACTAGTCAAAACTGAGCAATCAAAGATGATGACAAAGTGAAGGGAATAGATATGCAAGATACCCTAACTGAAGAGATGAGTTAGTCCAAAGAATCACAGAACTGCAGACTGGTCATCTCCAAGCCCCTGCTCAAGCAGGGCCACCCAGAGCCGGTTGCCCAGGACTGTGTCCAGATGGTTTTTGGATATGTCCAAGGACGGAGACTCCACCACCTCCCTGGGCAACCGGTGCCAGTGCTCGGTCACCCTCCCAGTGACAAAGTGTTTCCTGATGTTCAGAGGGACCCTCCTGTGTGTCAGCGTGTGCCCGTGGCCTCTGGTCCTATCACTGGGCACCACTGGGAAGAGCCTGGCTCTGTCCTCTTTGTCCCCTCCTTGCAGGGGTTCATACACATTGGTGAGATCCCCCTGAGCCTTCTCTTCCCCAGGCTGAAGAGTCCCGGCTCGCTCAGCTGTTCCTCGCAGGAGAGATGCTTTCTTGTCCCTTCATCATCCTTCTGGCCCTTTGCTGGACTCTCTCCCGTATGTCCATGTCTCTCTTGTGCCGGGGAGCACAGCGCTGGACACAGTCCTCCAGGGGTGGCCTCACCAGTGCTGATCAGAGGGGAAGGGTCCCTCCCTCGACCTGCTGGCCATGCTTTGCCTAGCGCAGCCCAGACACCGTTGACCTTCTTTGCAGCAAGGGCACGTTGCTGGCTCATGTTCAACTTGGTGTAGGACCCCCAGCTCCTTTTCTCCTATCCATTGTCTTCCTCAGGACAATGACATATACCTGCTTTTTCACCAGGATGAACTGAGGAAAATCTGTTACGAAGGGGATTCCTTTCTAACCTGAAATGATAAACGGGTTTTGTCATAAAAGGATTTAAAAAGTAAACAAACCCTCAAATGCAAACTGATGAACAAAGAACACTTCACCTCCAAATTTCCCCAATATGAGAAATTATGTTTGAGCTGAGACACTTTTTGTAGACCTGTTTTAAAATCCAGTTGCTTACTTTTAAAAATACCAAAATCAACAACAAAAAAAAGCTTTTAGAGCATACCAGTAATTTATAAAACATCACCTGCATAAAAATGCGTGAATCGTAATTACAGGCAATGGTGGTAATGTTGTACATGAGTAAGGATTACTAATATTTTCCAGTATGCGGCCCTTTTTCAGGTATCCGTGGCCTTGACAAACTTTCTCTGTGATGGTGTTGGGCATTGTTTGTGTCTGTCTCAGATGAAAGTTTTGAGAAATTTTTAGCCAGCACATTTCAGCTGTGTCTAGCTTGTTGCTTTGCCAAGTTTTTGAGAGAAAACAATAGAATAGCCACTGTTGGTGATTGCCCTCCCCCCCCTCCTTTGTATTATGTTAGAGTGGAGCAAAAGTGCGTCATTCCTTCTGGTTTCCACATAAAAAAAAAAAAACCAAACAATCAAAAAAACTATGTTTGTCAGTGTTAAGCTTGAAAGTGTGACAGAGCAATGTTCCCTCCACCCCTATGTGCACACCTGTTTGCACATGCTTGTTTGCAATTTTTCAGATGTTAGTGGTTGAACAGGCTGTAAATTGTATGGTTCCCTTGCATGACTGGATTGCACGTAGATCCATGCCCCTGTACACCTTTCCCCATAGCCCAGAGGGGAAAAGTCACAGGAAGAACCCGAGAGATAATCAGGTGTCCCATTGGCTTCCAGATCAAATGGAAGAAAAGATCATGTGACATGAGGATAGAAGGAAAAAAAGCCGGAACAAAAGAGAGGAATGCTTGGGACAGCCTCTCATGAGATGAGGGCTAAGATGGGAAAGCATCTAAGCGTAGGACAAGCTGAGCAAAAAAGAACATTCTTGGCCTCAATTTTGATGGAAGAGGATAAATTTAAGCCTAGGTGAAAGATAAGTATATGAGGATGGGAACTAGCCAGGGAAACTGTCTTACTTGTCAGCACAACGTAGAACTTGATAAAAATCTAGTGAGGAGGAAGAAAGAATAGATTTTGCTGGATAAAGAGACAGACAGCATTCAGAAAGGATGGACAAAGTGCTGCATAGCAGCTCATCAGGTGAATACTGGTGCACTGAACGAGGTGCAAGTCCTATGGAAAATGAGCCTGCGATCACGCAGTTAAAAATTACATCACAATGCATGTCACAGAAGTCAAATTACCATTGCACATTATAGAACTTCCTATTTTTAATGACTGAGTAGCAGTGTTATTTTAGTAGGAGCTTGTCTGTAACTTAAATAAAAAGGCATTTCGAAACACCGAGTACTAAGAAGTAACTTTGAAATATAGTTAGGATTTACATAGCAGTAACACAAACTGCTGCCCCTGTAACTGGACTGTGTTAAGTGTAAACTTCTAAAGCACTTAATTAGCCATTTACACTTAAGCTATATAATAATTTTGCAAATGTGCACAGTCAGTCCAACCATTAAATTAATAAAACATTGTAGGGAAATTTTCAGAATAAAACATTATTTCTGCAAAATCTGGAGAAATAAAAACAGTCGACTGCATGCATTCAGTCCAGGTTTAAAGTACTGTAATTCAGTTTTTACAACACTGCAACTGAAATGGTAATCTTTACAGTTAGGAAAGAGAATTCCACAGTGTGAAGTGCATAGCTGGATATATAAAAAGAATAGAGCCCGATTCAAGACTACACTGAGAGGTCTCTGTCTTGCCCTGTTGTAAGCTTCCCTGATGACAAAAGCTGTTCTGGGTCATCCCCTCTGCTTTTTGAAGCCCTTTTCACCTTGACCGTACTGTCAAGCTAGGCTGGACGTTTATTATTTGAGAACTTAGAATAGTCTGCATAGAATTTTAAAATTTGGCACAAATTTTTCCTAGTGCTGGGATTTCAATATAATGTAATTTATTGCAATAGGACTGAAAAGGCTTTGGTGTTTCTATTCAAATAATCAAAATACTATGCTGTCGCTCCAGCTTATTTCAACCTTTCACATTCTCCTTTCCTAATGGGCATCCTCTTTGCCTGTCCCAGAGCGGGTTACATTTTTGGCCTCGTTTCCTTCAAAAAAATCAACCTGTTACATAAATGTGATGGTTTTCTGAAAAGCTAGGCTCTATCTTGTAAATCTTGCATTTGCTTGGTGTGTGCCACATGGCAGTGAGCATGTTTAGCAGCTTAAGGAATTCTTAGGATTTCTTCTAGCTAACATGATAAAATAAACACTGTTATAAGCAGTGAAGCAAGTAGGCCTCAGTTTCTTTCAATTTGTATCATCTTTTGGTTTGATTCTCAGTGGTCTATAATGCAAGCTACAATAGAAGCTTTTCTCCTGGTTACATGAATAACCTGGCATCTATTAAGATGTAAAACGATGCTGAGCCTTTTTGTCTCGTTGGAGAAATAGTTACCTCTCTCATCAATCTTTACAAAACTGTTAAAAGGTAGTAATGCTGAGATCTCTCCCCACTTTCTTAAACTTAATGAAAAGTTTTAAATGTTATTGGAGAACACAGAACCATGTACAAATGATTTCACAAGCCTCTTCTCCTTTGGCAAATACGTTAAACAGGGCACGTATATGTGTGTTTTCCTCCTAACCTGCCCTCTGCTCCATCTCTGTCTGCTCCCCTTTGCTAGTGATTCTTCTGGGATGGGAGGCCACAAGACCGACTGATTAGGACATGTGGCTGGGAACAGAAAGCAGGGGTTTGTCACCAGTTCCACTCCTCATTTGCCATGACGCTGACAGCAGGCAACGCACCTACATATTTGTTTCCCTTTTTTTCTCTCTTTACCACTTGACTGAAAACCGTAGATCTGTCTCTTGCTCTGTATTTGTACTGGGGAGCCCCAGTCATGTATCCGAGCTGTAGCTGCTACTGCCTCAGTAGATACAATCAATCTTACCGTTTCTTACTTGCACAGATGTGCTGACCAGAATCTTAAACTTTCCCAAAACAGAAGACTTTTAGAACCTTGTCTAACATGCATTTCATTCCTTACTACAGGAATTGCTAAAACTCTTAATACTTGAAACAAACAAAGTAGCAGATGATAAAATTCCTGGAGATGCAAATTCTTGAGATGTAAGAGATTCTAGCAGGGATTTGAGAAGAAGCAGTGGTAATACTTCCACCAAGTTACTCAGACTTATAACAATGCTCTAGTTCCATGCTAGAGTTGTGCTGAATTTCAAGCTAGTACTTCCTCCAGTTTAGGTCATGTAATTAACTTTAGTCTTATGTGAAAATAATAATAAAAAAAAAAATCATGATGATATACTGGGAATGACACTTCTGATTAATATTAAGTGAATTCAATTACTCCCTTTTGGAAGACCTTAGTATCATTAAATACAGGTGCTTCAACTTCTTTCATAGCTAAAGAAGTACAATAGCATCAATATTTACAATCGAATCGAATCGAATCGAAGAATAGAATAGAATAGAATAGAATAGTTCAGTTGGAAGGGACCTTCAACAATCATCTGGTCCCACTGCCTGACCACTTCAGGGCTGACCCAATGTTAAAGCAAATTATTAAGGGCATTGTCCAAATGCCTCTTAAACACTGGCAGGCATGGGGCATCGACCACATCTCCAGGAAGCCTGTTGCTGTGTTTGACCACCCTCTGGGTAAAGAAATCCTTCCTAGTGCCAAGTCCGAACCTCCTCGGGCACAGCTTTGAACCATTCCCAGATGTCCCATCCCTGAATCCCAGGGAGAGGAGCTCAGCGCCCCCCTCTCCACGTCCCCTCGTCAGGAAGCTGTAGAGCAATGAGGTGTCCCCTCAGCCTCCTTCTCTCAGAACTAGACAAACCCAGAGTCCTAGTGTAGGACTAGAATGTTACTCGGGAAGTGATACATTAACAATAATGCTTAGCAATTGTGTTTGTCAAAAACATATGTAGGCATTGCTCCCACATTTCTGAGAAGTTAACTATTACCACATCCATTTTTACTGAGAAAGACTATAGGGCTCATTTAGATTAAATGGGAAGACACTTTGCACTTTGTGCTAGCATAAAGTAACAGCGCTGTTGCTTAGGAGGTCGTTTTAATTGACCTCAAAGGAACTGTTTCAGCATGACACCATCAGTTCAGGCAACACTGGTCATTCTTACACGACTTCCTCAGGACTGCACAGAACATCAGCAATGCAGATCTGTGGTGTAACGGCTTCCACACCTGACCTCACTGACAAGGTCTTGTACTCATCAGAGAAGAATGACATGAGCCTAGAGGTACACATTCCTGGGTTCTTGACCTCAGTGTGCCAGTGTGCTTAAGGGCTAATTAGTAAGGTCTTTTTTTAGGTTTTAGGAGTTTTATCTTAGGATCTTCAGGTTTACACAAGAAAAAGGTCATTAGTCAAGGTTACAAGATGTTGATTGATCAGAAGTCCTTGTTATCAAAACCATTGCAGTGCAAAATGGTCTGTAGGTGTTAAACCCCATCTCTCTGCTAAAATCGGTGTTATACATGCTGAAGGACAGAGGTCTTGTCACGCTGCTGAAAAATATTTAGGCTGGACATAAACAGAAACGTATCTGGTGAACAGTTAAAGGAGTGCTAACCGAGTCAGCCTTACGAATTCCTCGTTCACACTGTGTGCTGTAGTGCTGTAAATTCCACTTCAGAGATGGGTGATCATTTTTCTGTTGAAAGTCTGCAGAAAACAACTTCTTGCTGTGTCATCTTTACAGCATCCATGATGGCTGTGCTGGGTACATTTGCTATCTCAGGTGTATCATTTCAAGTAAATATCCCTGTGTTAAAAGGTTGATCCTTAAGTTTACTCTCCATCATAGTTTCAATAGCTGTCAGATGTAGCTACCTTGCAGTATATGCCATATGAAGGGGGTTTCTTAAAAATGTTTTGGGGCTATATTAGGAAGCTGGGCGTTCTCTTACGAATTGGTCCCCGTATATCAGGCGTAGCTCGGTGATGATTTTCTAGCTGCATAGTTCACACAGACCATAGCATTATTTATCCTGTGCAAACATTGAAACAACATCTCATGCTTTTCTCACTGTACAGTCTGGTTATTTTTTCATTGTCTTTTATCAGGATTTTCATCAATGTTTCCCCACAGCTTCCAGATTGTTCACAATGCAGATGCAGCAGTTCTGTTCACTGGGCTGGGCAACAGCAATCACGTTACCCATGCCCTGCATTCTTTACATTAGTTGCTCATAGGAAGACAAATTTAATTATAGCTAGTACTAACTGGGGACGGATGGATACTTGGTTCTTTGTTTTAAAAGCCACAATTGACATAATAAGAAGCCCTAAGCTCCACTTGTTTCTTTCTGATGCTTTTGCTAGTGACTTTTTATATTTTGATGCAGCCTATTGCCTATGAAGGTCAGTTTGTTATAGCAGCTTACACATATAGCTGTTGTGGCTGGCACTTAAGATCCAAAGCAGGTGGGTTTGAGTGGATTTTGAACCTTAGAGTTTTTCAGTACTATTTTTTGGCTGTATTTTTATTTTCCATAAATATGTAAAGCATTTAGAAGCCCTGCGATGTGCCTGACTATAACATCTTATGAAGTGAACTCCACTGGTTATCTTTAACATTTTGTCAGTGCTAACTATAGGCTACAGATCCTTCCCATTCTGTGTTCCCCACTATCTTCTGGAGAAGCCCTGCTTAAACTGATGGTTTTAGTGTTTCAGGAAAGGTTCAAGGCATCTTTTTTGTTATTTGAGGGGTCGTATATGTTCTTCTAATAATCATTCTTTACAAGGGATGTTCTGAGTATTTTAGATCACATAAGGATGACTGCTACGAAGTTTCTGGATTTTATTGCTGTGTTGTCTGCTACATGACGCATAAAAATTTTGTAGGTAGGAATTCCCAGCCATTATTTTTCATCTAAATGTATATTTTATAGCTTTTATAAAAGCTATACTACAGAATTATTTGCGACATGATTCTTGCTTAAAACAAAAACAAAAACCACCCCACTTGTACATAAGTTGAAAATTGTTTTATTTAAATGTTTAATGGGTATAATGGTCCAGCTGAGAGATCATAGGATTTAGCCTGTAGTTGTTAAGCACTTAAGACTGATATGGCTTATGTTCAGGAGGCCCATTTGGATAAAGCACAGTATCACTGATGTGAATATATGTTGAGGAAATGTGTTTCATTTAGGAAAAGGTACAACAAAGAGTAAACCTCTCTTTATGAAGCCACTAACAATTATGAAAAGTATAGTAGAAAATATATTGGTTCCAGCATCTCCTTCAGCCCTGGCACACTTCATGTCCATAGTTTAGCTTAAATTAATGTGCTTTTCCCTTCTAGCATTTTAGGTATATTTAGATCCACTGGTAGGCTTCAAATTTAATGGAACCCTTCTGTGATTACTTGTATTACAGAGGACAGCGTTTTGTTCTGGAGTAATAGAAATGAAGGAGAGAGCACTACATTTTCCTAATGATTACTATTTATACACAGCTTTTCTGTTCATTTTTGTATTGCTTCTTAAGTGAACTTGGAGAGTTAAGACAGATCAAAGCTGTGCATTGGTCCAGATAAGAAGTGAAGAAAGATCAAGAAGTGAGATAGCACCAGGAATAGTGATTCGGAGCATTTGTGATAGGAGAAAAGATTGGGAGATGCCAGATAATTGGTAGGAGAGCCCTTATGCACTTCAGAGTCATGCTGGAGAATGTGGTCATTAAAATATAAAGTGATAAATGGAGATGGCGAGGATCAGAAGCTATAGATTACAGTAGGATTCTTTAAATTTTTAATCTAGCCTTTTAAAAGCTGCTCATACTAAAGAACTCTGATAGGGGAATCTGTATAATGCTTGTCTTGGAACTGCTCATCACACCTTTCAAAGACCTCGGTGTCCAACTATACTTTCAGAGCTAATCACGGTTGGTACAAAGAGAGCTTTAGTGCTGGTTGCAGTGTAATGGGGAGTGAGCTGTGGAATTCCACTTACTTAAATAGAACATCTGTGATAGTGAAACATGACCATGGACAATAGAGCAGGACATAAGAAACAGAATTTGTAGGTAGAGGTCTTTTACTAGATCAGCTTACTTAGTAGGAGAAAGTAGACAAGCTTTTTGGACACGAGCCCTTCTTTAGCCTCAAATAAAACCATGGGCTTAATAGCCTTACTGGTTTTATGGCATATCATAATATACCTCCTCATTAACCTCTCTGTTCTGTAGGCAATAAACTGCCTGTTTCTCTTCTCTAACATTGCCTCCTTTCTTATCCCCTTAATAACTTCTCTTTTACTTCAAAGCTGTCGGCTCTCTTGTCTTTCAGAGATGATCTAAGTGATATGCACCTAGCTAAACTCTGAGCAATTGCTTTCTAGCTGTATTTAGCTCAGCTAATTTTATTTAGGTCTGCCACATCTGTTTTGGACCTGATGAAGGCATCTGAGTGTTCTAAAGCTCATCTGTTTTTTTACAGCTATAGCAACTGGTTTAATGCAGCATAATACCTCTCTCTGCATATCTAATGATTAATTTTTGAGGGATGAGAAAATTAATGAAGAAAAACTTGAATGCATACTAGACCCACCAGACTGAAAACATCAGTGACAGGAGTTTTAGTCATTTAAGAATTACTACATTTTACCTTTGTCTTCAAGCCATGCAATTGTACCGGTTGCCATATAAGGAGGCAGTCCAGAAATGCTGATCTTCATAGTCCCTAATATAGGTATCTCTTACTCTGAACATTGTGAAGGCAAAAATGTTTCCAGGGTCATGTAACATTTGTGACAGATCTTGACATCAGTTTCTGGTTTAAGTGCATTTCTCACCCTTTTCTTCTCTGCTTAGGCATATTCACTGATACTTAGACCTTTGGCTGTACTGTGGTGGGCTTAGTGGGGCAGAAACTTGGGTTTGTTGCCTTCCAGTGTGCAGTCTTCTGAAATGGGATGGGATATAGCAGGAGTAATTAGTGCAACTTCTACAGCTTTGCTTTCTCTCCTTTGCAACAACAAGGTTATTGACCATCCCAGCTTTTCTAAAGCTAAGTACTGTTTATTCAGTCATACCATTTATAGGAGTAAACCTACTGTAAAACAACAAACTGTTATCCCATCCAACCAGGCAGGCCCTCAGTATTTGTATAGATCATCTAGTACCACCTTCTGGCACCACTAGGTGACCCTCGTTCAGTTCTCAAGTGTAGTATGAATAAACCTGGACAAGCAAATACACATGCTCATGTGAGGGCCACCACTGAGGTTGTTCCCAGCCCTTCTTTGTTACCAGACCTTTAGTATCAGATCAAACCAGTAAAATAGTACCCCCCGTCCCCTTGGGGTGAATCTTTAAAGGGTGTAAGTCACGCACATTTCCAATGTTCTTTTTCCGCTATCTGCTTTTCCCAGCTTTCTGTTGGCACTCGCTGAAGGACTTCTAGTTCTTTGAAAATACATGTCACATGGCTGAGTTTGCATTCAGAGAAAAATGCTTAATGATACATGTGTCCTTTATAACATCAAAACAGAAGTGTTTGAACATTTTATGCCTTCTTACCATCTGTTATGTTGCTACGTTGCAGTCTTTGAATGATCCATGATGTTAGGACATTGCAACAGGAATATTTTTATTCTTGGTTTCAAGGTTGTCCCAGTTGTAATTATAGAGACACATAAATCTTGCTCTACCTTTTGCCCTCACAGTGTCAGCTGTCTATTTAGATTTCTCAGAGTTCCTTTTCAGCAAAGACAGGGAACATACAGCAGATAATAGTTTCTGTAGGCTGTGGCCTAGCTCCCTGACTTCTTTTGTTACGGAATGGTAGAGAGTAGCCAGGCCAAACAATGACGGAGTTCAGCTGAACTGAATGGGCCTGAGACTCACTCGGTTGCTGGGCTTGCAGTGGAGTAAAAACCAATTTCTCTGCATCTATATAGCCAGTGGGAATGGAGGAAAAGCTGTAAAGGAAATGGTTGAGAGAAAGGAAAACATGAGGTAGGCCTAGGAAAAGGACAGGATTTATGGAAACTGTGGAGAGGCTGGACAGGGCATAGCATAAATGAGAATAAGTGAAATTGAAAGAGAAGAAAAGCTGAAAAGAATTTCAGCTCTAAGGAGTTTTCAGAATTGGAAAAGGAAGAGACCTGTGAGAATAAAAATAATGTTTCTTTTGGGGTTCTTGGCGATGAGATAACAGTGAGGTAGTGAAGAGGGGAGAGACAGAATCAGGTACTTTGGCTGGGACACTAAGTGAGATTAATTTAAAAAAGACTTCAGTGCTGAGGCTAAGAGAACAGGGAAGCTAAAGAATTGTATGGGAGAGACGTCTGAAGACAGCCTGGAGTGGTTTGTTAGGTAGGGACATTTGGTAGTATCTCTTGAAACTATTGCCCAGAAAGATTTGTGGAAAATAAGAGGGGACCTGTCCAAGCTTCTTTATAGCAAGATCTCCCTAGGAAGCCCATGGATTGTGGTATGTAAGAGTGAGATACAGTCAGCCGTTTCATGGGGGCTGGCATACAGCTGCAGGATAGTTTGCATCCCACTTTGCTTCAATTAGATCTTTTCTATTCCATCTTTCCTTAACAGAACTACTACTCTGTTCACTTTCCAATAAAGGAATGGAATTAGCTGCAACAATTCTTGGTGGGTCTATATGCAGCATATGTTTCATTGTCTTACATTGTACTTGCGTTTAGTGTGATGATACAAACCTCAATACTTAGATAACATTATCCTTCTTGTTATTAAGGGCTGAAATAGCAAGAAACAAGTATGCATCTTATCTGGCTGTAAATAAATTTTTAAAAATTGGAAAATTCAGCTTAAATTTTCATAAGTGTTCATTTTCTCAGCCAAGCTATGGGTCTGAAAACTGACATGTACAGACGAAGTCACTATTGAAATTGTACTTTTACTAAGGACTGAATCTTTTCTTTTTCATTTTGGTGGAGAGCCCATCCTGTATCAAAAATAGTGCTGCCTGTGGAACAGTAAGACTTCAGGAAAGAAGTGCTTTCAAGCAACCCTGTATTTACCCATGCGGTATAAAATGTACTTCATAGGGGAGGGGAATTACTGTCTGTCAGTGTGGAGGAGGAGGAGATCCAAATCTGGACAACACATTTAACCACTCCAGAACTTCCTCAGCCATTGCTTCTTGCAGAAACAGAAAAATTTCCTTTGAGAGATTTAGAATTTGACTCTTCTCTTCTACTTTAATCTATGCGTCTTGGATTTGAAGTATAATGTTGACAGATTTCATTAGCTGGGTTCAGATGATATGTGTTCTCAAAGCTCCATTCATATTGAAGCCCATGTATGATTTTGATGCTGGGCCTGTACAGTCAGTCTCTCCTCATAAATACTTCTCATTTCATCAGCAAAGATTTGAGTGCAACTGTATTTAAGAATGGGTGGGGAAAGCACTGCTAATGAATTATCTTTGGTGTCCTTCTTTCTATGTTGCTGTGTGAAGTTTTTGTCAAAGAAAGATTTTCATTTTGCCTTGATGAGCAATCAGTTGTTCTTGCTTTTCTTTTAAATACCGACCACTGTACATTATTTATTGTGCAAGATTTGGTTAAAGTATCTGATGCAACTTAAGGATGTTAGATTTGCAAAGTACTGCACAGAAGAAGAACTGTGCTAAAACCACATGCTGTTGCGTATTTTCAGTCTTGACTTTCTGTGCCTTTTGTGAAAAAAATAAAACTCAAATCAAAGTAACGTATTCCTCAGCCTTCTCTTCATGGTTAACACAGTTATTTAAAGTTGCATGTGTTATCTTCAGACTGGCAAGTAGAAGACAGAGGAGGCTGCCTTAATCCTCAAGGAATCTTGTATGAGACAGAAAAAAAGAAACCTGAGGTCTCAATTTACCTCAGGGTGCCTGGGAACATGCTCTCCTCCTTGATTTGTGGCCAGTACCTGTGCAGTGCCTGGGAGCAGCATGGCAGAGGGCAGGGACCCTTCCCCAGTGGCAGGGCAGGTGAGGGCCAGGGACACCAAGCAGGTGGCAGTCGCGGGCTCGGGGTGGCTCCTGCCCGCTCTGGCCATGGCTGCCTGGAAGCGGAGGTGCGGGCTGGGGGGTCTCTGCCCAGGCCCACTCAGTGCAGGGGTGTACGGGGCAGGGTCTGCTGAGAGCGCAGATCTGGCATCCCCATCGCTTGTCCTGACATCAGGGCCCTGGTTCATGCCCAGCACCGGGCAGGGTAAGCACTCAGCCCTGCAGACGTGGGCAGCCGGGGGCTGTGGGGAGGAAGGCAGGCCCTGGAGCAGGACACGGATGTTGGCTCGGCTCGGGGGGCCAACGGTCATGCTGTTGGCAGGCCTGCCCGAGAGCACTGGTCACTGACAAGACAGTTGTTACAGTTTGAGGATCCCACAACAATTTATTGTCATTTAGACAATTATTCTATCACCCGATGACCCCTCCCCACCCGGGAAGGGGAATCGGGAAAAAACAAGGAAACCTGGGGGTTGAAATATAAACAGATTTAATAGAATAAGACTAGATAATTAATATTAATAACACTAAAGAACCAATATTGATCCCGATACCAATATAAAATGTACAAGGATTATACTCAGCCCATTGTATCCGTAGGAAGCTGTGCGCTCCCAGCAGTGGACAGCAGATGTGGGACCCTGTGAGCGCTACGGCTTGGGGAGGAAGGGAAGGAAGGGCTCAGGGGTCTGGCACTGGGGCAAGGAGTTCTCTGGATTGCAGGCATCAAGGGAGAGAGACAACTCCTCAGCAAACTTTCTATTTTATATTGAATGTGACATTCATGGTATGAAATAATCCTGTCGGCCAGCTTGGGTCTAGTGCCCAGGTCTCACTCCTCCTCATCCCTGCACCTGGTGAGCTTGAAAACGCTGAGACCTTGAAACCCACACACCATAGCTGGCTATAAAGTAAGTATTTTCACAAATTCAGACACTACAGTCTTCTAAAAGTGCAGTTTTCCCAAGCAGTAGAAGAAAAATTAGTCCTGTGTCGCTCAAACCAGGACAACGGTTTGAAATCAGCTGGTGGTTTTCAGGGACACTGCCTCTGGGTGTTGGACGACAGAGTTGAGGGGACCCAAAACACTGTTAATTGTCTCTACTGGAGATGAGTTAGTGCTCGCGGTGATGCAGGTAGGTTCAGTGGAAGTGCAGCTTACTGCAGTCCTATGGATTGATTCTTGCATATGGTGGCTAAAATCAGACCCATAAACAGTATCTGTAACACATTCCTGGTCTGTATCCTCCTGTTCTGCTACACTTCCAAAGGGAGTGGAAACTTTAAAAGCTGTAGGCAAAAATTCCTCAGCTTCTTTTTATTACTTTCCTGCTTTTATGTGCTGTGGCATGTATTGCTCAAAACTGACGGTTCAGTCGCTCACATTCCATCAGCTGTATAGAGTTCATTGTTTACAGTTTCTCACTCAGGGATTACAGTTTATGACTTTATTCTGTGGGACTCCATATCTATCAGTCAGGGCTTAGAGTTTACTTACTTACTGATCTGGGCATGGGATTTAAAATATAACATCATTCATAAGCTGTAAAGTGCCGACAACCAGTTGGGTTTCAAGGTATGGAGTTTAACACTTAAAGTTCAGGGTTTACAGCTTACTGTTGAATGAAAAGGTCCAAATCATAGAAGCACAGAATCATAGAATGGTTCGGGTTGGAAGGGACCTTAAACACCATCTCGTTCCAACTCCCCTGCCATGGGCAGGGACACCTTCCACTAGACCAGGCTGCTCAAAGTCCCGTTCAACCTGACCTTGAACACCTCCAGGCATGGGGCAGCCACAGCTTCTCTGTGCAACCTGGGCCAATGTCTCACCACCCTCACAGTCAAGAATTTCTGCCTAATCTAAATCTCCCCTCTTTCGGTTTAAAACCGTTCCCCCTCGTCCTATGGCTCTACTCCCTGATCAAGAGTCCCTCCCCAGCTTTCCTGGAGCCCCTTTAGGGAGTGGAAGGGGCTGTATGGTCTCCCTGGAGCCTTCTCTTCTCCAGGCTGAACAACCCCAACTCTCTCAGCCTGTCCCCATAGCAGAGGTGCTCCAGCCCTCTGATCATCTTCAGGGCCTCCTCTGGACCTGCTCCAACAGATCCATGTTCTTATGTTAGGGCCCCCAGAGCTGGAGGCAGCACTGCAGGTGGGATCTCACAAGAGTACAGTAGAGGGGCAGAATCCCCTCCCTCGACCTGCTGGCCATGCTTCTTTGATGCAGTCTAGGATGCTGTTGGCTTTCTGGGCTGCCAGTGCACATTGCCGGCTCATGTTGAGCTTCTCATCCACCAACACACCCAAGCCCTTCTCCTCAGGGCTGCTCTCAATGCATTCTCCGTGCAGCCTGTATTTGTGCTTGAGATTCTCCCAACTCACATGCAGAACACTGCACTTGGCCTTGTTGAACTTCATGAGGTTTGCACAGGCCCACTTCTCAAGCCTGTCTAGGTCCCTCTGGATGGCATCCCTTCCCTCCAGCATGTCGACAGCACCACACAGCTTGGTGTCATTGGCAAACTTGCTGAAGGTGCACTCAGTCCCACTGTCCGTATCACTGACAATGTTGAACAGTACGGGTCTCAGTACTGACCCCCGAGGAACGCCACTTGTCACTGGTCACCACTTGGACATCGAGGTGTTGACCGCAACTCTTTGAGTGTGACCATCCAGCCAGTTCATTATCCACGGAGTGGTCCATCCGTCAAATCCATGTCTCTACAATTTAGAGACAAGGATGTCATGCAGGACAGCGTCAAAGTCAAATCCTTAGATAATAAATTGTAAGCCCTGAATCCTAAACAGTAGGCTGTGAACCATTTTGGATGGTTTGTATCTTCCCCCCAGTACCAGCCAGCATTCAGTTCTGTGGTCCGATCTGAGGCAATGAGCAGGAGGTAACTGTGCAAGTGTTTGAAGAAGTGGAGCCACTTATGAATGCCTGAATTTAAAGAGGGGCGCGGCATGATTATGCCAAAAATGTGAACACAGTAAGTTCCTGCAAGGTTGACCTGCAGTGACTACTTGATCTGATTTCTTTCTTGGCAATAAACCCAAACGTTGTGGTAATCTTCAAACTGGGGGTGGACAGACAGTGTTTGAGGCTTGCATGTTCTCCTTTACCTTGTGTGTATTAGGTTACTGTTTGTATACTAAATTTGGTTTCTTGTGCTTTTCTGCAGGGCTTTCAGTTTTTGCATTGCTTTATGCATTTACAGGACGATGCCTTTACTATGTCTGTCAGGAAGCAGCAGATCACAAATTATTGTCACAATGGATGCCGAGGCAGTGGCATTGGTATATGCTGGCGAGTGCCCGCTTGCCTTGAGCACTAGGCACTGCTGCGTACGACGCGCTTGGCTGGACTCAGAGAGGTTCTTTCTCCATTCCTCTGCCCAGCTCCCTGTCCCTCTGGTTGACCATCCTTCCCACCAACTCTAGCCCTCCGTCCAGCTTGCTCGCCGCCTTTCCTTCCCTGTCCCAGTCGCTCTGCCCGGCTCACTGTTTCTCCTCTTCTACACCACCCTCTCCAGCCCCCACCGGGGCTGTCGCGCCGCCTCGGAGCCCTCTGCTCCACGCATGCGCAGTGCCGCCGCCCTCACCGCGGCCTCGGGTTGGCGACGCCGCCCATCGCTCTCCCTGCCGCCCCCCTCGCTCACAGGCCAGTCATGCAGCGCGGGGGCACCGGCGTGTCAGCGCCGCCGCCCGGCTCCCTGCTGCCCTCCGCGGACCGCAGCCCGGCGCTGCGGTTGGGGCGGCTGCCGCACACGCAGCGTCTCCCTCCGCTCACTGCTGCCCTCCGTTCGTCCCAACCCGGTGCTGCGGGCGGCCGCGGCCGCAGCACCCACCATGTTCCGCAAGTGGCTGGCGGGAGCACCAGCTATGCCCGCCGCTCGGTCCTGCCGCTCAGCTCACCAGCTGACTGTCTTGGCTCCTAGGTGCTCCCCGCGTTCGTGGGGGCGGCAGTCAGTCTGGGAGCTGCTCTGCGGTGCTCGCGCCCCTATACAGCAGCACCCGCTGTCTGCTGACGAGCGTGGCGGCCTCCAGTGCGTGTGTGTCAGCCAGCCGCGCTGAGTGCGCCGGAGGGACACGACAACGAGGGACTGGTGCGGTACGGTGCCGGGAGCGCCGGGGCAGGAGACAGGGAGCAGGAGTGGTGCAGCACCGTACTGTCAGCACGTCTCGACACCTCTACCTTGCCACCTGCTGCCCACAAAGCTGGCAGCTGGTGCATGTGTGGTGCCTGCAACCAGCATGACGGTGGTGTGCAGGCCTCAAGGGCTGGGACTGTTTGCTGTTGGGTGCCTGGGGATACCGCTGAGGCGAGCGAGGCCCTTCCGTGGCTGTGGGCTTGGGGATGCCTCCTGTGGGCTGGGGCCATCGCTTCCTGGAGGCAGCACATTGAGGGTCTCAGCCTAGCCACTGGCCTTTTGCAGGTTCTGAATCATAGTCTGGCAGTTGGAGGAGCATCACAGTTTGGAGCTTCGGGTGGAAGATGGTTGCGCCCTGGTTGGGGATGAGACAGACTGCATGGCAGTCTGGGTACTGCTGGGTGGAGGGAGCTGGAAGTTGTGTCTGGGAGGCTGAAGTTTGGGCATTTGGTGAGCGATGTGCAGGCCCCGCAATAGGAATTTGCTTGATGTGCCAAGTGGTTAGGTACCTTGGACTACAAATGTTCGTCATGTGAGTAACAGGCTAAAAACCCCAGTCTGTTTTACATAATAAAAAGTATTTTCCCAGCTGCAGTGTTTTACCCTTGTTCTGGCAACTCTGTGACACATTTTCTGGTCAGTCTTTAGAGTGGGATTTACTGGACAGAGGAAAAGGCTTTTGGGGTGGTGTTAGTGACTGCAGGAATGGTGTTACCAGTTCTCACAAACACTTCTCTCAGCAGGTAGCACTTCCCTTAAGGAGAGGCTGGTTGGTGGTTACAGATGTCACTGGCTCTGGATATTTGCCCACAGGGCTGAGAGGACCACAAATATTAAGTTGCCTGTAATGGAGATTTAGTGCTCACTGTGTTGCAGGTAGGTTCAGTGGAAGTGCAGCTTAGTACAGTGGATCAGTCTATGGACTGATTCCTACATATGGTCGCTTATGAATGGTGGCTGAAACCAAGCCTATAAGCAGCAATTGGAAAGTGTTTCTGGTGTGTGTGTGTGTGTTCCCATTCTGCTGCCCTTCCAAATGAAGTGGAAACTTGTAAAGCTGCAGGCAAAAATTCTCATTTTCTTTTACTTTTCTGTTTACCATTTTCCTACTCACATATTCTTTGGCATTTCTTGCTTAAAGCTGAGTGCTCAGAGTTTTTTTCTCGTGGTTTATTTTTTAGAGTTTGTGGTTTTCAGTGGTTTCTTACTCAGGGGTTATGGTTTATTACTTTATTTTGTGGAGCTCTGTATTTATCAGGGTTTACTGTGTTACCCTAAGTTGGCAAAATAGGAACTCTCTTAAGACTCAATGTGGAGTTTTAGAATGCAGGCATTCTTTATTACAGAGCCGGACGCACAGGGGATCGCTCCACCTAGTGTGCGTGCCGAGATGCTCAGCTATGGAAGCTACATTATTATATGTAAATGTCCTAGACACATGCGCACTCAGGTCCATTTGTGGTCTTCCAGGGTCCTCTGGTAGTCGTCGACAGTCTTCCTCACCACGTCCGCTGGTTGAACTCGGTCTTTGTGCCTGCTGTTTGTTTTTGGCTTGGTTACACAATTATTTCTTATACAAAACCTAGCTCATTATAGTAAGATTTACTTATCTATTCTACTCAAGGATACAGAGTCTCAAAAACTAGCTCATTATAGCATGATCTCCTTATCTAATCATATATAGGAAATTCTAAAGCCACCTGCTTGCAAAGAATTCCAAACTTGACTACATTGCTTCTAATGAGAAGGAAACCATATGTTCCTTTTGAATTTGGTATCAACTGCTTACTCATGTATTGATCAGGGTGCTGGACGTAAAAATCTAATATCATCCATAAACTGTAAATCCCCAATGACCACTTGGGTTCTGAGATCTGTAGTTTACCACTTTAGAGCCTACTGTGTTAAGTGGAAAAGTCTAAGTCCCTAGATAATACACTGTAAGCCCTGAACCCTAAACAGTAGGCTGCGAACACTTCTCTGGGGTTTGTAACCATCGTGCACCAGGGCTAATGTTCATCGTGATTCCACTAAGAAAGGCACTCAGACTCTGTAAATTATTGAATAAAATTCCATTTATTGAAGATAACACTAGCAGGAAAAAAAGCATAGTATAATCTTACATTCCTTCAGATGCTGGGAACATGGCATTGTGCAGAATCAGAGAGACCTCCAGTCAAGGCGTTGATGTACTTTAAAAGGTAAAATTTACTTTTAAAAGGTAGAATGTATGTTAGAAGGTATAATTTTGCATTAAGCAGGAGCAAAAAGCTGTAAAAAGGTTGCAAGGCCTTGTGAAACAGGACACTACAATACATGGCTTGCTAATGAAAATACCCTTGAAGAAGAACAGAGGATTGATAACAAGGGAACATCTCTACGTGGAAAGCACTGAAACCGGCTGAAAACCAGACAGCTGCTGGAAGACACCCGAAGTCAACAAAGATTTGCANAACCGGCTGAAAACCAGACAGCTGCTGGAAGACACCCGAAGTCAACAAAGATTTGCAGTAACCGGGGGAAAGGTAAAGGCGGCAGTGGGAGATCACGACCACCAACTCAGTTAGAGACTGAACAGAACTACCCTCCACTGTACTGAAGCATGGACACATCAATTAAAGGACATTGTAGCGTTAAATGAAAGCAAGAGACTGTACTAACCAATAGAAATTGTTAAGATAAAGTACTAACCAATAATTATAATTAAGGGTGTGTATTTCTGTATTTTGAACGATATAAATATTACAAAGAGTTTGTAGGCTGGTGTGCTAGCTTTGTGGATTACCATGTAGCACCCATCTCTGCGCAGAAATGGTTTAAATAAATACCTCTGCTCTGTGTGCACATTGGCATCTTGCACACCGGGTAAAGGACCCCACTTAGGGACAACAGCATGGCCCAGAGTGCAGCTCCTGTCTGTGGGGAGGTTCTGTTGACATCTTGGTCTTTAGGGCTCTTCCAGGATTTTCTTGCAAGAAGCTATTTCTGTTCATCCTTATACTGTCAAACAAGAAAGCATTCCCTTGAGAACCTGCTGCTTCAGTGTAAGATAAAGACAAATACTTGTAATCACCAGTGCCAAGGAGGAACTGCCTACAGGCTCCTTTGTCACAATTAGTCAGCTAAGTTTATCCTGTGACCAAAGTGTACGTGCAGGACAACACATGCCTGAAGGCCAAGCGATACATGCAGCATAGCACAGCAGGGGCATGTGCCTTCTTAGGTTCACTGTTATGTCGATCTCTAACTCTTCAACTGTACATTAGTCTTCTGGTTAGGATCACTGCAGTAACCCTCCCCTGTGCCATCCGGCATTCCCCTTTGTGCTGTCAGATCGGAGGTCTCGGTTTGATGCTGTGCAGGCATCACACACTGCCAGTGCCGAGACGGTGGACAAGTTGAGTGCTGTCAAAGTTTCTTGCGTGGCTCTAGGCTACGTGTAGGGCAGAAGACAGGGGAGAGCAGGGTTTTTCCTTGAATAATGGAACTGAGTCCTGTCCTTGAAGGAGAAAGCAGGCTGACAGTTACACCTCTTGCTGAACTTTATAAGGTTCATGTCAGCCCATTTCTCCAGACTGTCGAGGTCCCTCTGGATGGCAGCATGATAATGTCCCTGGTTTATCAGCCAGTTTTGTGTCATCTGCAGACTTGTTGAGGGTACTCTGCCTCACCCTCACTGCTTTCTGGTGTGCTTCAGGGTCATACGTTTTTCTTCCCATATGCACCGGGGCTCTCCCTTTGCCTTGTGCTTCCGGACTTTGTTTGCCCTCGTCATCCCCCCGGGGGGGTGGCCGCGCGGTGGCGGCGGCGGGGGCTGCCGGGACCCGCGCTGGGACTGGGGGAGCGCTCGCTGCTGCCGCCCGGCCGCCGAGAGACGATCCTGCAGCTCGGCACCGCGCATGCGCGGTGGCATCCCTGTGCTCCACGCTGCCGGCCGCCGGTACCGGCAACGCGATACCGCGGTGCCTGCGGGGCGGTGCCGCCGCGCTCGCGGCTGCTTCCGGGCAAGGAACCGCCGCTGCCGCCCCGCGTGCGCGGTGCCGGCGGGCGCTCGGCGCGCAAAGCTGCAGCGCCGACCAGGCCCGGGCGGTTGCCAAGGCGCCATCCCCGGCGGCGGGCG
>VYXH01000354.1:0-54283 GCA_013397275.1 Burhinus bistriatus
GCACGTTGCCGGCTCATGGACAGAAGAAGGAAACCATCTCCTACAGCCCACCTCCAATCTCTTCCAGCCCCCCCGGTTTCTTCAGATGTTTTTCTTTTCCAGCAAAAGGTAAAAAACCCCTCGTTCTTCTCAAGCTGAATTTACCCACCCTGGCTTTTTGACCTGCTCGCTCCACTACACCGCAGCTGATTTATTTTCCTGCTGCGAGAAGTTTGCTGGGGTTGCAGACAGCAATACCAGCAGCAACAGCTCCGCATGCTCAGTGCCAGTTAAGGTGATGTTAAGAAGATCAGTGAAGAAGATCAACCTGCTCCCTGGGGAATAAGGGCACCGCAGCTGCATCCGCACTGAGCTAATGGGCTAACGAGGCAGCTCCACCTTTCAACAAAAGATCTAGGAAAACAGCCTGGTTAACATAAAACAAAAGGCTAAAACCAACAAAGCACAAGGACTAAAGGCTTTTCTCTTCACAAATGTTGTTCCTCAAACAATACTGATCAAAGCTTGCTTTTTACCTGTTTTTGTTTTCCAGCTCTGCTATCAGCTGTCTTTGTTGTTTGTTGGCATCAAAGCTGAACCCCAGGTCTGTCGGTGGGCGAGGCTGGTGGATGAGGAACAGAGGAAAATTAGACAAAATCTTCATTACCTGTTACCACCTATGACACAGTTCGGATCCGGCCCCGTATTTCCTGATTGCCGTGCTGCGACGCTCGCAGCCCAGGCTGCAACACCGTGAAACCAGCTGTGCTGATGGGCTACGGGGGCACGTCAAGACGTGGATTTACAGCCTGATCTCAGGGTGGGCGGCTGCTGAAAGGGTGACCCGGCTCATCGTTCTCACTATCCCTCTCAAGAATTTTATGTGTTTTTTTTCTTTTTTTCAAAGATGTTCAGAAAAAAACGACACCATACCTATCTGTTCCTAAAGCACCAGCAGGCTTCCCTGGGAAGTGACGCAGTTGCACCTTTATCATGAAGTGTTTTAGTGAAACATTGACCTTCCCGTATGCTGGCTAGTGAAGGAAAGTTAGAATAACTTATAGCGTATAGAATCACCCAGGTTGGAAGAGACCTTTAAGATCATCAAGTCCAACCATCAACCCAACACTGCCACGTCCACCACTAACCCGTGTCCCTCAGCACCACGTCTGCCCGGCTGTTAAACACCTCCAGGGATGNCACCAAATTCAGTCAACTGTCAACCAAACAAGACTATTCACAGAACAAGATTATTCACAGACATTAAATTTAAACATGGTCACCGCTTCTGGAAAATCTAATTCTTCTCAGCCCCTCAAAAGCATCAATGGAAAGGAGATTGCTGAATAAATGCATTTTCCCAGCGAGTCCTGACCTTTGGGATCCTTGTGTTTGGCACACTTTTCACCAGCAGCCACCACCACTACTGAGAAAAGGACTGGGCAGTTAAACAAGAATCTGTAGTTTCTGGGAGAACCTGTTGGCAACTGGACTGGATGGTGAAGAAGTCAGTTATATGGACCAAGAAGAGAGAGAGAGAATTACGGGGTCTTGTACCGGTTCAGTGCATTTTTCCAGTGGAATCCTAAGACACTGCTTAGGAGACCGAGTACAACTCAAAACTACCCTTCCAGCCATCAGGTGCACGAAGTTGTCCACTCAGGGCTGGGGAGACATCTTTTATCATGGACAGGTCTCCCTGGCTAAGAAATGCCTGAGGAATGAGATGGCATGTAAGGTCTGCTTCTGACACCAGGTCATTATAGAATCACAGAATGGTTGAGGTTGGAAGGGACCTCTGGAGGTCATCTGCTCAAGCAGGGCCACCCAGACCCAGTTGCCCAGGACCATGTCCAGATGGCTTCTGAATATCTCCAAGGATGGAGACTCCACAACCTCCCTGGGCAACCTGTGCCAGTGGTCAGGCACCCTCACACTGAGACGTGTTTCCTGATGTCCAGAGGGAACTTCCTGTGTTCAGTTTGTGCCTACTGCCTCTGCTCCCGGCACCGGGCACCACTGGGAGAGCCTGGCTCCATCTTCTTTGCACCATCCCCGTAGGTATTTGTAGACACTGATGAGATGAGATGCCCCTGAGCCTGCTCTGCTCCAGCTGAACTCTCAGCCTTTCCTCATGTGTGAGATGCTCCGGTCCCCAAATCAGATTTCCTTGTTCTGGCAGTCTTTGGGTCCCGTGCAGAGAGGGTGTGTTCACATTGGCAGTGCAGATGATTAAGGCCACGGTGCCTCTGCCTCTCACTGTGTCCTTGGGAAACGGGGCATGAGCATTCCCAGGTTGGTGCTCATGGTGGAGATGCTGCAAACACAGCAGCCCTGGGAGAGCAGAACCACCCCACCGACAGTGGCTGTGCTTTGGGACCAGAGCGCGAGAGGGACCCTGCGGTTCAACTCTTGGCTCATCACATCGATGGCAGATTCCAGCTAGGACGCCTTGTTTCGTTTACAAGCGTCAGTGCTTCTCCAGGAGTGCAGACTGGACAGGACTATGGCTCAAGGGGAGGCTGAGGGGCTGACGTGGTACAACGGTCCAAAAGTGGGCAAAGGGAGCCTGGCAAAGTCCTCTCACTGCTGGTGCCAGAAGGACGACCTACTGCTGGTAGATCTCTGGGGCTTTGTCAAGAGTGCTGAACTTCGGCACTCTGCTTTTGCCTTTTGTTTTCATCTGATCTCAAGATTGCACAGATTTTTACCACAATATTTCAGAAGGACCTCAGACTGGGAGTCTAGTTTGAGAAGAGACTTTCACAACCATTTTTGGAAACTATTTGGGTAGAAAAATGGAAGTTGAAGGGAAGAGCTTGGTGTCCACCAGTGCTCCTGGAGACAGGGTGCCTGGACACAGGGTGGAGAGTGACAGATCCAGGAGGAAGGGGACAGGCACTGCTAGGGTTTCAGTTTTGTTTTGCTGTGGGTATCTAGAGCCAACCCTGACTGGAGTTCAGCTTGAAGTGCAGATAGCACTTCTCTTCTTTGGGCAAAACCCACGCGGTGGGTGGGTTTCCACGTGGCAAATGAGCCTTGCTTGAATGACACACCTCCAAGCTGGTCTTCTGTGTCCTCCCAGGAGATCAGACAGCCACTTCAGGAGTCTCCTAATGATGTGGAAATTGCCTGTGTAAAAACCTGCTTGGTGAGGCAGGTCCCAGCCAAGAAGAAACAAAACAGCTTGGGAGTTAAAATGAACAGTGTGAAAAATAAAAATAAACCAACCCAGAAACCAAAGTGCAGAAACACCGTTTGCTGCAGCAGGGTCAGAAACCCCCCTCTTCGCCCAGGCAGCGGGGAGGAGCTGACGGCGCAGGGTGGGCTCTGCTCTCACACCGAGGAACAGGGCTGGTGTGGGTGAGGAGCTCGGGTGGACCTGCCGATACAGTCGGGGCAAAACTCCAGATTGCATCTCTCAGCTCAGCTCAGCTCATCTCATCTCATCTCATCTTGATGTTCAGGGTAGGTGCAGCAGCACTGCCACCACTCTTTCCATCTTGAGGTGACCTGGACGGTCTGGGTGTAGATAACACTGACAGGAGCTCCTGGTCCCCCAAAACAGTGCGTCACAAAGTGGAGGTCCCATGGTCTCTCACTGCATCCTGGTACAACCAACTACAAGGACAAGTGCAGGTGACAGGTTTCACCTGCAGCCTCAGGAGCTTCCTGAGGCTCTGGGGCTCCATCTGAAGCACATGAACCTTTGTTCTCCTGTAAAGTAGGACTCTGCCTATAAAAACGCAATCTTGTCCTTAATCCCTTTCTTCAGAAATCCTGTCCAAAGCCTGAAATCACTCTCATGACCCAAAGTACTCGAGTCCTCAGGAGCAAAGACAACACTGCAGAGAACTTAGAGGAGGCACATCCCTCATGCTGTTCACTTTCAAACATCGCTAGCAAGAGGTCTTTTGGAAACTGTACGGTGGCTATTTTGTATGCCAATTCAATGTCCTCTTATTTGCTCGATTGCTTCCAAGAGTTCATTTAATTTTTTATCATAACTCAGAATCACAGAGTCATTGGGGTTGGAAAAGACCTTTTGAGATGGTATAATCTAAAACCCCTACTCAAAGCAATGTCAACTACAGCGGGTTGCTCAGGACATTGTCCAGCTGAGTTTTAAATACCTCCAAGGCTGGAGACTCCGCAACCTGCTGGGGCGACCTGTTCCAGTGTTTGAGCACTTACTCCGTAAGAAGGTTTTTTTCTTCTGTTTAAATGGAAGTGGGCTAGTGCCCACTGACTCTTGTCCTTTCATAGGGCGCCGCTGAAGATAGTCTGGTTCCACCATCTTAGTTCCCACCATCATGTATTAAAACACAAAACGACCCCCACAAGTCTTCTCAAGGCTAAACAGGTCCAGACAAAAACTTCAGGTTGCTGATTCTCCACTAATATCTAAATCTTCCAAGTTCCGTTCATAACCTTAAAAGGCACCTGATGCTCACCCGGAAAGATTGCAAAGGGGATGCCTACGCTGGTGAAATAAAAAGCACCAGGCAGAGGCACTGGAATTTGACCACCTGTATTGTTAGATATTTAGCATGGCCCCTGCCTTATTTTTAGCCCAGACTAACTAGCGCTCCCAAGCAATTCTCAGCATGGTTTGGGATCTACCCCAACTATCTGCAGCAGGTGGTTTGTACGCAGCTGCGCTCTTCCGGAGGGCGAGAGTGCTCAATATCCTAGATGTGGGCACCAGAAGTTTTTAAAGACTGCTATACACAAAGCCTACGTGTCCATCGTACACTCAGCTACTGCGATATAGTGCTTATCTCTCACCTGATCTCTACAGTTTGGACTCAGGAGGAGAGGCGTCTAAACCCTCGCATATCCCAAAGTGTATCAGAGCCACCTGAGACAGCACCGAGCCCGCTGAACATAGCAGAGAGGTACGTGTCTAATTGCTACTGCGCTTGTCCAGAAAATATCTGACACCAGTTCTAGAGATATCTGCCCTTGAATGGGTAATAAGAGACAGCTCCTGTGCCGCGCTCCCCACAAACGGGCATCCGGGGAGACAGCGGCTCCATCCGTCCTGCCAGCGCCCAGCCCAGGCAGTGGTGCGAGATGCAGCGCTGCTCCGGAGGCAGCCCTGGGATGCTGGTCCGTGCTCTCTGGGTGAGGTTTTGTTAAAAAAAATCCAACGGTGGTCTAACACGAAAAAATATTAACTGTCCAGGACATGGAATTTACAGCCTTGGGGTAAAAACTCAGATTAGAAAAGAGAGAACAGACTGAAGACACCACAGACAGATGTTTCCAGTAGCCAGGGCACGAGGAAATCCATTGGAGTACTTAGATCTTGGTACTTAAATAAACCTGAGGCAGTCTCAGAGCTTTTGTGTTCATCTCTGAAAGGGGACACTCCAGATGCTAGAAGAGGCTATCCATAAAGCTGGCACCTAGAAGCAACGTAAGAAGGAACTAACAGCTACAGACCAGTCAGCTTAACCTCAGTTCTTGGGGGAAAAAACACAGAATAAAGCCACTTGTAAAGACTTAGAAGATAGGCTAAGTAATAGCCTACACGGAGTTTATAAGAACAAATCATGCCAAAGCAAACTACTTTCCTTCCATATTAAAAAATCAAATCCTATTTATAGGAGAGAAACTATTAACACAATACACTTTCACCTCAGCAATGCTTTTGACATCCTCTTGTGGGGTTTTACAGCTTTTCTCCTAGATTTAGTACCATTCGATATTTTCATTAATATAATGGATGATGGAATAAAATATTTGCATCTTACATCTGCAGAGCACACAGTGGCAAGCTCCTACTGCTTTACAGGACAAGATAAAAGAGAAAATAAAAAAAATATACTAAAATATAAAATGATTTGCTAAATTGGAGAAATGGTTTGGAAAAAACAGGTTGTATTCTATTAAGACAAGTGCAAACTCTCATATTTACTTTTGACATGTGAACTGCGTAAACACTCAGTGGACGAGGCAGCAGTTCTGCAAAAATGGATTTGCTAATGAGTTCAGTTCACAACCCAAACGAGAGTCCATAACCCCACGCCGTTGCAGAGTCCCGGGACGGGTTGTTTGAAGCAGGGTACGCTACGGACCACACTCAGGACCTGTCCCTGGTCTCTGACTCGGGTGAGTTACTGTTTCCAGCCCCAGCATTACAACTTAAAAAAAGCTAAGGGTCAACTGGAGAAAGAGAGTGAAGAAGAAGAACGATCAGCGGTCTGTAAATCATGCCAATGAGGAAAGACTGAAAGAATGAAGGGAATAAAAGAATGAGAGGAGACAACACAAGAAACTTCAAATATACAACGCTTGTTGCAAAGAGGAAAGCAACGCAAAGAGGAAAGTAATCTATTACTCTCCATAACTCCTGAGACAGAAGAATGAGCAGTGGGCTCAAGCCAAGCAAGGAAGGATTATGCTAGGATTCAGGGAAAACCTTTTATGGGTAGATGAATTTACATATTGGAATTAATCTCCTTGATGGACTCCAGCTGGAGTGGGCTCCATCCACTGAGGTTTTTTTAAAAAATAATTGGGATAAGCACCTGCCCAAGCATGGTTTAGGCATAGCTGAGCTGACCTGCAGTGGAAAACGCCTGTAGAGAGGTCCTAGCTGGCCTGTTGTTATTCAGAACCAGGGAAGCCACTAAGCTGCCAGGGCACTCCAGCTTTGACAACGGTGCGTGTACGGTGTTTACATTTATACCAATATACTGCTTGCAAAGAGATGAGGCGTATGGTCAGATATTCAAAAGTGATGGCCAACTTTCATACTGCAGAGAGCAGTGTTAGTTGTTTGGCCATTTCCAGCCTCTGCAGATTGCTCACTACTCACTGTTCCCTTTCAAAGAAGGTAAGAGAAAACCTTCCTTTAATCGAGAAACAAAGGTAGGTAGCTTTCTTCTATTTAGAGCTAGTTTGGAAACACGTCATCTTCTGGTTCCATAGCTGAAACAGAGCATTGTTTCCTGTGGTATGGCAAACAGGAACATCTCAGAACACTTCTCCTCCTCCTCCTCCTCCTCCTCTCTTTAAAAAAACAAGCCATTTTTCCTCTAAAATACCCCAGAACATCCTGTAACTCATATTTCTATCAAATCTAAAGATATTAAAGATCTTGACTATTTTCAGGCTTGTGAACTAAATACAGTATTTGAACCAACAACTTCCCATCTCTTCTGTTTTGATTCAAGTAATTTTTTCCTCTTTCCTTTAAAGCCTGACAAGTCTGACTCCCAGGCACCTTTCCACTCCCATCACTTCTCAAGCTCTTTGATTAGGTTTTCTCTACCACTCTTCCTTTCTTCTATCATTCTTGTTACTGGTCTTCAATCATATTGCTTTATGAACCTCTAAAGACCTGTGAGAAAAACCACATTATTGCATAGAAACTAATGAAGTAACTGACCATCACATTCTCGTAATAAAGAACTAAGATTAACCAAGAACTCAGATTTTTTTCTTTTTCAGTTCTTTCATTATGGGAAGAAGTCTTTGTGTTTATGGTGCATTTTTGGGTGGCTTTTCTAGTAGCTCAAGCATTGCATTTATTTCAAACTGTTTTTTCTCCAACTACGAGAGCCTGGCAGTCTTACACAGCACGGCTGTGCAGCATTTGCACAAAATCTGACATTCTGCCCACAAAACCACACCTGAGCTCCGACTATCCAGCGTGCTGGGCACCTGTACTCACTTCTTCTCACTAGTGGGAAGTCATTTAAATAACTGAAAATTTATCAGTTTCTTTGCTCACAGGATCAGTAGCCTTAATCTTTCCTTGACTGACCACTGATCAATAATCCCCCAAGTTCCTTTACAACCTAGTCCTGAGATGTAACTATTTTCTCTGTGACAGGCAAGTATCCTGCTGTAGCCTGTATAAAAATATGATGTCATAATGAAAGAGTTTTCAATGGACACCTGAAAAAGTTTGTCGCTGTCTTTCTCAAGCCTAGATGATTGCAGGCTGTTTTATGGAGCAGTTTAACGAGCCCTAGATCATCCTTTGCCGCAATCTCAGGATGCCCTTACTCTTCTGGAAACATCAGATTCCATGCATGAGGGGCAGTATTACTTGGGGTAAAAGGATTCTGAAGAATGACTGAGAAGCTGGTGGACACGGTGTGGGACCTGTTATTGATCTAAGGGTTTCAAATGAAATTCATATGAGTTGTGGCTGCCCCATCCCTGGAGGTGTTCAAGGCCAGGTTGGACGGGGCTTGGAGCAACCTGGTCTAGTGGAAGGTGTCCTTGCCCATGGCAGGGGGTTGGACTAGATGATCTTCAAGATCCCTTCCAACTCTAACCATTCTATGATTCAATGATTATGTGAGTATCCCATCGCCTCTTGTGGATGCGAGTATTTAAAATGCATCTTCTAAATAGGACTATTAGGAGATAATTATGAAGTATGAGGTATGCAGATGTGCAAATACCATTCTGGGCCTCAGGCTGCACATCGGTAGGACATCCCTTATTTCTCCAAGGAATTAACTCCTCTGGAACATAGGGAAGAAAATCTAACTGTAGTCACTGCTCTCATTTCTGCCCAGCATTTTATTAACACCCAATTCTTACTGTGATCACCTTTGGAAAAGTTTTAGGTATATGGTACAGGATCGTGATGGCAAAGGCTATTCTTCCTGTAAATTCAGGGAGGCGGAACTCATTAGAGCATTTGCATGCTACTGTTTACCTCGCTGAGAGGTACCTGTCCTCTCTGTGAAGTTATATGTGGTTCTTAAACACTCAGCACTTAAAAGAGAAAAAAAAACCAACCCAAACCATTCATTTACTAGTCAGCACTCTTACATCTGCACTCCATCTTACTGGACAGGTATGAATGACTTGTGTCTTCCAAGATGTATTACTGTAATTCCTTTCTTTAAAAGCCCAGCAGTTTCAGCTCCCTGCCTGCTCAGCAGCACTGAGCACCAGGGACACATCCCCTCTCTACTCAACTCTCGCAATGGCCTTCCACTACAAACAGAGAGCAAAGACCTGCTGGGAGTCAGCAGCATACGACGTAAGGCCTTCAAAGTTACTACAAAAAACCAACCCAAACGCCATTTGCGCATGTGCATGAGAAAATCAACACAGTTTATATTATTTTGTCCTCTGTAGCTTTCCTTCTTAGGAAGGAGTAAATACCTCAGGAAGAGAATATCCTAACTATTATGGCATGTGGAGATCTTTTCTTGGCCCTACTGGATGTGGCTCCCAATCTTCTGACAATAACATAGTATGACCAAGCCCCAAAACATTATAGATCCCTGCAGAAACAACCTATAGAGTTTATCCAGGGTAAAAGGATTTTGAAGTATGGTGGAGCTTGAAAACAAAAAAAGGCTTTTCGGCACAGTGAATTGTAACATAAGTCTCTCATTGTATACAAAACAGCAGCAAGACCAAAGCCAAAGTTTTTTGAGCTGAGGACCAACATTTTAAAAGTTAAAGTTTAAAAGCTAAGTAAACTCTCCAACGTGGCTGAAGGTACGATTACCTCACCAGATTGTCTTCTGCTTTCCTGGTGCTCAGCAGGAATGCTGAAGCCTCAACAGTTCTGAGAAGATTGTCCAAATGGCAAGCCCCATCCTCTCTCAGGAAGAAAATTCATAAGATTATCATAAAATCTACTTAAAATCTAATTATTGTAACTCATTAATATCACACAGGATCAGTAAAACCTTCTAGCATTGTAATTTAGTTTTTCTATGAATGGACCATTAAACTTGAGAGAGTGTGCCATGCTGGAACTTCAAGTCAGACTGGTATTTGTAATAAGGAGCCTTCAGACCTCACCTACGGTATACTCTTTTTTTCAGGGATAGCAGAGCATTTAACAATAGTTTAATCAAGCCCCCAAAAAGCCAGTTTTGCAAGCAGTTGCGCTCCTCCATCACCTCGATTTGGAAGAAACTGTCAAAGAACAGTAAAGCTTGTGTCTCACAGGCATCAGGTTCCAGGTTCCTTGGTGCAAGGACCTCATGGTGTCACGGAAAGTCTGAACCAGTACTTCACCTGCCCACCACTGTGGTAGCACAGTCTTCTTTGTGATCAACAGACAAAGAAGAAGAGAAAACAATACCAAAAATAGGTCATATAACTGGTATATCCAGGAGAAGAAGAAATGATCCAAGAACCAAGCTGCAGATAATCCTGCAAAGATGTACAACAGGAAGTCTGATTTACTTGTTCTTTCTTTATTTAAAAACTGTTTATTAAATAATGCCTAATGCCTAAAAGAAAAGTTTCATAAAGGGACTGTTACAAATATTATTTAGGTTGTAGGTACAGTAGCTTTAATTAGATGAGATGATGATAGGTTTTAGCAGTGCTTGATGTTGAGGGAAGAAGAGCAACCACACACTGTTTTCAAAAAAAAGCAACGTGGGCAAGAACCTAATTATTGTAACTCATCCACATAACTCAACCTAATTATCCACTCATCCATAATTGAGTATTATCTCGTATTTATTAGGTGCGCATGCTTTTCCTAGCAGCAAGGCTGCATAGGTCAGCAGAGTCCTGCCAAGAGTGCACTGTCCCTGTGGACCTCTGCTGCTGCCGAGAGCCTCAGGCTGCTGCTGGCTGTGGTGGGTCGCTCTCCATCAGAAGTCACCGGGAAGCAGCAGGAATGTCTGGCTTACAGACCAGATACCGACCTGTGCTTGTACAAATCAACCTGCCCAGGTCTATCAGCAGGAATTCAGGAGGATCTGGGAGTATGCTAAGAGCAGAAAATGGGGAAAAAAAGAGCCGAGGCAGAGCAGGTGGGAGAGGAGATGAAGGAGGTATTGGCTTGGAGAAAGGGAGGTGTTGTGTAGGGCCCCGGTAACTGAGGGCCTACGGCTGCTTTACATACATGGCTGTATATACATATATTCACCTAAAATACATGTAATCAGCCCTTCACTTGAAAGCATGCAGTCACCTTGTATGCAGGATTACCTATGTTCAAGTCGTAGGGCAGCACTGAGGAGGGATCTGCTACGTATGTGGAAGGGATTTTGCTAGGGAAAGTAGGCAAGGGGGCTGGGGACACGCAAGATCGTTTTCAGTCCCTGCCTTTATCAAAAAGATGGTGCTTGATAGGAAATACCGGATTTTTTTCTTACCTCCGACTGACAATCTGAACAAATCAGCAGAGGAAGACAAACAGATGAAGTCGTGATCTTGAAAGTTGTGATTTAAATGAAGTTTGGCTTGCTCTCCATTAATTTCTTCACTTTATTCATCCAGTCACCTTCTGCTTGTCCCTCGCTTGCTCTCTAGCTAAGCGGTCTAGCAGAGCCAGCCAACAGCTATTTTAACGCACAGCACTCTGCTGTGACCAAACTGGCAGGCCAAGCATAGCCCTGAGCAACGTAAATTCAATAAAAGGGATTTTGTCTTCTGAAGTCTGGCTTGAAGAAAACAAGAGTAGCCCAGTGAGAGCTCGTTTGAGGGAGCACAGACCAAGCTGGGGTCTAGCAGCGCGTAACTGCGCCAGTTGCACGCCACCAGCCTCGCCGGCTCTACTGCGCAACTCACACATATCAAGTGACAAATGATCCATTCTCCTTTCTCCTCCTCCCTCCCCATTTATTTTTCTTCTTTAAGAAGAAACAGACTTGGATTTCAAGAATTAACTCTGAGATCTGCCTCAAATTAGTTTGTACCAGTAAGACTTCCAGCAACGGCCTTTCCCCTAGAAATGTTAATGGAATGTATTTGCATTCATATGGCGAGTGACATTTATTATAGTAACAAGCCTGCAGAAGGCAGTTCTAACATTTTATCTAATTTGAGAAAAAGCAGAAACTGATGGGCTGAGTCAGATCCTTTGCCACATAATCCAATGTACAGTTTCCAGCAGTGACCACTGCCAACTACTTCAAAGGAAAGAGTAAGAAACTTTGCATTAGGCTGATTTACTATGAACAGTCTGCATCTGGGACCCTATTAATTTCCAGCAGTTAGAGCATGTTAAAAAATAAAGCACATATTACATCCGAGAAGTAGGGCTGGAGAGGACATCAAGAAATCATTTTGTCCACATCAACCTCTCTCAAGTATTCCCAACAGAGACCGGTCTATCTTGGTTTTAAAATCTTCATTGACAAATATTCCACAACTCCTTTACAGTGGTTTGTTCCCATCCTCCACTTTCTTTAAGGTCCAGATTCACAAAAAAATGTAGGTGGGAAGGAACCTCTGGAGGTCTCTGGTCTGTGTGCTGCTCAAAGCAGGACCAACTCACAGTAGGTTGCTCAAAAATGCGTCTAGTTGAGCTCTGGCTGTCTCCAAGGAGGAAGATTCCAGTTCTTCTCTGGACAACCTCTTGCACAACAATATTTGACCACTATAATGGTGAAAAAGTTTTTCTTAACATATAGTTGGAATTTCCCCTCTTGCAACTTCTGTTGCTTCTTGTCCTTTCACTGTGCCCCTCTGTGGTGAGTTGAGCTGGCTGACAGGTCCCCATATGTCTGGCTCATCAGGTAGCTGCAGGCAGCAGTAAGATTCTCCTTCACTTTCTCTTCTCCATCCTGAACATATCCAGCTCTCAGCCTCTCCTCGTATGTCTTGTACTAAGGCCACCAACCATCTGAGTGGTCTCTGCTGGGCATGATCCAATATGCCCATGTCTTTCTTGCCCCAAACCAGACACAGTACTGCTCATGTGGCCCCACCAGCTCTGAACAGAGGGGGAAAGTCACTTCTCTTGGCCAGTGACCCTCATTCTCCTGGCTGCACCCTCACCCACAGTGGGCTGCTTTGCTACAAGCGGTGTTCCTCAGGGCTCAGTTTTCGGGCCAATCTTGTTTAATATCTTTATTGATGATCTGGACAAGGAGATTGAGTGCACCCTCAGTAAGTTTTCAGATGACACCAAATCAAGCGGGAGTGTTGATCTGCTTGAGGGTAGGAAGGCTCTGCAGAGAGATCTGGACAGACTGGATCGATGGGCTGGAGCCAACTGTGTGAGGTTTAATAAGGCCAAGTGCCGGGTCCTGCACTTGGGTCACAACAACCCCAGGCAACGCTACAGGCTTGGGGAGGAGTGGCTGGAAAGCTGCCTGGCAGAAAAGGATCTGGGGGTCCTGGTGGACAGCCGGCTGAACATGGGCCAGCAGTGCNGGTACTGGCGGACCTGGTAGAGTAGGGTTAATGGTTGGACTAGAAGATCTTAAAGGTCTTTTCCAACCTAAATGATTCTGTGATTCTGATTCTAAGGGCAAGCTCTTGACTCCTGCTGTCCACCAGGATGCCCAGGTCCTCTTCTGCAAAACTCCTTCTAGCCCGTGGGCACTCAGCCTGCACTACTGCACGGTGTTACCCTGTCCCATGTGCAGGACTGGCATTGGGCTCTGCTGAACTTCTTTATAGTTCTTCTAGTGGAAGGTGTCCCTGACCATGGCAGCGGCGTTGGAACCAGATAGTCTTTAAGGTCCCTTCCAACCCAAACCATTTGATGATTCTGTGATAGTTGTCAGCTCACTTCTCCAGCCTGTCAAGGACTCTCAAGTTAATGCCATGCAGCTGCAGTGCCTTACTGACTTACCTGTTACCTGTTTTAAAAGTTCCTGTATATTTATTTTTACCTGATCTGATGCCTACAACTTCTCTGCTATAAAGAAGACATTACATGATGCACTTTCAGCAGTAAAGACTGATGCAAACAACTCATTGGGCTTCTTTGCTATGGTCTTTTCACTCCTGACTACTCTGTTGTACATCTTGGTCATCAAAACGCCTTACTGATTCCCTGTTAGATTCCTAATTTTAATGGTATTGAAAATCTTTTTACTATAGACTTCAGCATCCCTTGTGAAGTGCTCTTCAAATGCTTTTCCCATCTCTGAATTTCCTGTTAACCTTTAACCAGCCATGTTTATAGGCTTTCCTTTTCTTTCCATTTGGGCAAGCTCTCCGTTTCTTTAAGGCTATCCCTTCCTTGGGACACCCTCCTTAGCTTTCTTATTGACCCATGAAGAGAGTTTTTTTGCATGGTTTTGTTTTCTTTTTGAATTTTGACACACAGATTTCCTGAGCTTCTAATACAGGATTTTTAACAGCCTCCAGGTAGCTTACAGGCTTCCTGCTTTTTGGATTGATCCTTTTAGGATTTTTTTCTAATTGTTTCATTTTTACATACTTTCCTTTCTTGAAACTGAATACCTGCATACAGTATCAAAGACAAAGGACCGTGGCTGACAAATCTCAGCTATCCCGTTTCCCACAACCAGCGCATGCTCAGAAGCGAGCCCCCAGCCACGGCACGCCGTCCCAGAGCTCGGCGGAATGAGTGGCCAACTTGGCCACCAGTCACACAAAGCGCTGGCTAGGGAAGGGGGATCTCCCGTTGGCAGGAAATAATCAGAACCTGCCATGAAGCAGAGCATTTGGAAAAGGGCCTTTAAACTCGGATTCTTTCAGAATATGAAAAATACACCCATTTCAGCTGATTAGTATTTCTGGACTGTGAATAAACAGTGGAACCAGTAACGAACCTTTAGATTCCTCGCTGCTAAGAGTCGGTCGCAATGGAAACACACCATTGTCACACTTGCATCCTTTCTCTTCCACAGTTCAGCCCCTGGCAGCACTTTGACATCTACCCTACGATGTAACTTATTTGGATGAAAAGAAAGCAGTAATTTGTCAAAGGTCTTTGAAAAGTCTCAATAAACTCTAAATGCTGCTTTCTTTACATCCAAATAAGTTGTTCCGTTTTTGACCTCCTTCAGGACTACGAAGTACACAGAAATGGGTTGAGGTGATTTACTGATTTTTAAATGATCAGGTTCTTTCAGAACCAATATTGTGACTCTTTCGTTTTCACAACACTTCTTTCTCACTACAAGAAAAAGTCAAGTCATGAGTAAGAATTCTTCCACCATCTTCCAGAGTGAAACAGATTCAGCACTTAGTACCTCAACTTCAGCAGGACTATCTCAATTTTATATGAAGATGACATAGAAATCCCCTCCTTTTCCTTCTAAACCAGAAAGTTTGCACTGTATTGCTTTAGTATTTCAACATGAACATAGTTCTAGTGAACCAAATGACTTTAGAAATACAAATGTGCCATTTGACAGAGATAATGGGAACTGACAGTTAAAAATGTTTAAAAAGCATAATTCTTTTCTATTGAAGTTTTACAAAAGGGAAATATCTGGTCACATCTGTATGGCAAAGTCAGATCATTGGCCAAACAGACACTGAAGAAACTTAGGAGGAGGCATGAGCCCACCTTGCTGGAAAGGACTTGGCAGGATTTATATGACAAATACGTAATGAAAAGGTGACTGAGAACACTGACGTTACGATGCTCCTCTAGCCACGCTAACGTGTCATAGAATAGAATCATGGCATCACGGAGCGGTTTGGGTGGGAATGGACCTTTAAAGGCCATCTAGTCCAACCCCCTGCCATGAGCAGGGACATCTTCAACTAGACTACATTGCTCCAAGCCCCGTCCAACCTGGCCTGGAATGTTTCCAGGGATGGGGCAGCCACCACCTCTCTGGGCAACCTGTTCCAACACGTGGCAGGACGCAGACTCCGCCATAGTGGTAAGATGCTCAGGAGAGGTCACTGCTCCTGTTGGAGGCTGTGGAAGACCAGGGCTGTATCTGAAACGGTGGATGGATAAGAAGACATTTTGCAATAGCCATCATGGAGAGCAGCAGTGAGGGCGAGACATTGGTGCGGTCTGCTCAAGGCGGTTACAGCTGGCCCAAGGGTGTGCACCATCGACGGACAGGGGGAGCAGACAGGTTTTTGAGTATGTGCTGAGCCAAGCTGCTTCTAAGCAGCACGCTTGGTGGAAATGCTGTAAAATGGCAGGCATAATTCCAGGGAGATCCACCGCCGCTCAGCAACACGGAAGGTTGCTCCTGCAAACACCGCTCTCCTGCTGAGCGGGCTAAGCAGCAAAGACAGCTATCTTCCCATCCCGCTAGACTGCAATTATTCTGTGGAATTTCTGTAAATTCTTAATTGCCATGATCTCCTATAGCAATTTTCTGTTACAGTGGTATTTATTTTTACCAATTTAAAATTGCTTGGCTGTTTCCTTTAGTTTCTTTTATTATAGGAGACTGCAAACATAAGGAATACCTTCCTTTCTCTCTCTCAGGCTCCTTCCATAATATATTCCATAATGTTTGTTCCACGATTTGTTTTCCTCGGGTATCTACGTATTTATCTCTTCTCTAGACTAAGTAGGACTAATCTGCTTATTCTCTTGTCTCCTCTGACCTCATTTCTAATAATTTGCCTTGTCGTTTCCCGTTTCCCTGCTCTTCCCCCGCCGCCTCAGAACGCAGTATTTCTGCTGAAAACGAGGAAAGCGTACTGCTCTTTCGCCTCAGCCGAATAAACAAAAAATGACAATGTCAGGCAGCTATTAGCATCAAGCTACTAATTAGACTCTGAAAAACACCTTCCATATCCCACGGTGGGTAAAGAGGGATGAATATTCACTTACTGCATTTCCAGCTTCGGCAGCCAGCCGGGCGGCGTACCTGGCAATCAGCCTGTGCTCCTCGTCCAGCCGGCCGGGGCTGTCCAGGACACTGCCGGGAAAAGCCAGAACACGCCGTCAGTACCCGCCGCCTCCAGGGATTGCTCATACCAGGGGATGACAGAGAAAAGGTGTGTTATTGCAAAGAGACAGTGATGTGAAGTGGAAGAGTCGCACTGGAAATAACCTAGATCATCCCCTTTTCCATTCCGCTTTCAAAGGGGGGGCGCTGCTCTCAAGACTCTCTTCCCAGCAGCGTTTCCCCCAGGGTTCACAAACTCTGGTTTTAAATGATTAAAATAATTTGTTTTCCACAATGCATATACACGTATCATTAGGAAAAATTCAATTTGCTCCTGAGGAACTTGTCTGCAAATGTTTCTGGTTCACTCAAGGTAAATTCAAGAGGGGCAAATATGCCGAATGATGGAGAAAAGCCTTGTCCTCAGGAGATGGAGGACGACAAGTGTCAAGGTCAGGATGGTTTCCAGGAGGAATAGCTGGGGGGGAACCATGCTGACCTGAGAAGAATGGGCTCTGTCACTGAACCGCAATGCCAACGGCTCTTTGCACGCCAGCCTGCCACCCCCCAGCGCCCCAGCACAGCGACGTCAGCCCTGGCCCCTGACCCGTGGGCAGAGGGTGGCACAGCTCCAGCTGCCCCACGCCGACAGGCTGCAGCTGGCTTGGGAATGCTGCGGAAAGAGGTACTGCAAAATACTTCCAATAATCGTCAGCAACAGCGACAGCACCCTGAAGTGGCAGAAGCAAGGGATGTTGAGTACTGATGGAGAGCAGAGACAGCAGAGGTGACAGATCCCAGGACTGGGAAGAGAAAGGTCTCACAGTGACCACCAGCATCATCCCCTCTCTGCTCGTTTAGCATTAGCATGGTTAATCTTGTCTGGTAATCCAGTTAGTGCCTAAAGTGCTGAACCAGTTTCTGGCATTCACAAATAATCATCTTTTTAACTCGAAACACGCAGGGGGACAAACAATAACTTTCAAGTCGTATTAACCGAAACCAGTCAACGTTAAGATCCATGACCAGCTCGGTTTCGGTGGCAGAGTGGCCTTGCCACAAAGAATCAGTGGGGGAAAGCCAAATGAAAGAGCAACTTTCTAAGTCAACATCCACCCAAACTATTCAATAGCTGCTTGTCATCTCACTGCTGCACAAAGATTTCTCACCATGGTCTCCCTTTAACAGGGAAGGCACTGAATTAGTGATAGAAACCAAACCTTTACCCACCAAAACCAACTAAGGTTAACGTGGAAATGAGCAATGTGCTTCACGTTGCAATGCAGCCTTTCTAACGCTAGCCTTGACGGTTCACAGGGGATCCACGAATACCATGTTGGCTGCCACAAATAATGTGGCGCCGGAGCGGTATGCGCTTACAGGGACGTTCAGGACCAGGATCACGCCACCGACTGCAGCAGAGAGAGAGACACACGTACCTACTGCAGAGGAAAAGCTGCTTTTAGTCCATGTTACAGCTTCACAAGACAATTTGCATTTCTTTAAGCTTAATTTCACAGATTTGTGTTTACCTTATTTAAAGAACCAAATCTATATTGCATACATTATGTTTCTTCAAAAATGCAGATTTATTTTCTTTTTTGTAATGCCAAATTTAACAACTTGATCTCTTTTAAGACTCTGAAAGTCTGCCAGATGATGTGTTTGAGACAGGTTAGAAACATTGGACTGAATTTAATAGATGTACGACTACAATTTACACAGACGGGGCTACGATGAGTATAAACTGCACTCTTACGCCTCCGTGTTTGGGCTGCTGGATAATAACCTGAAGATACTCAACTGCACAGTGCAAAGGAAGGAGCTGGCGAAAGGTGAGATAAAACAGTGGGGAAACAGATTTAAGAAAAGAAAAACCGGTATATTTACACTAGGCTTGATGAACTTCTCACACAACTTCATGGTAATTCATTTTCTGATTTTTTTTTTTAAGAACAACAATCTTTCCCATCCCACTTTTCAAATTTGATATTGTTTTTTTTTTTTTAGTTTTCCTCTAACATTTGGTCTGTTCAAGTTTTTTTCTGCTTTCACAGGAATGCAGACCATTCCACCCCGTCTACCCCTTCCGTACTCTGGTATCTCCCAATACCTCTCCCAGCTCCTGGAACTATTATCTCATCTTATCTAAATGAATTAGGAAACAGTCATCGACAATTTCTTACTTTCTTGAAGAAAACCTATAATTTTTAAAAAAAAAGCCTTTTGTGTTTGCTTTTAGAAATATTTTACATATGGAGAGGAAGTGGAGTTCAAGCACATCTCCTGGCCCTCCTGTGTATTCTTTAATATAAACCGGTTTGAACAAATGAACCACGACTGCAACCTACAGCTGTCAGATCAACAGAGGGCATTAAACACAATCTGCAGAGCGCCACCGAATTCTTCACACCGCTTCACTACTCACTTCTTTGTAGTTTTAATTTCTGTGGAGACATTGCCCAGGACCCCTACCCTGAAACCCCTCTCCCGACGGGAGTTCTGTGGGGCTCCCTGTCCTTCGGGACAGCAGCGGCACTGCAGACTGTGACCCTTCCCCTGCCCAAAGGAGTCCCATCGGTGCCCGGTGCTGCCGGTGCAGAAAGGTCCTGGTGCGGCAGCCAGCACGCAGACTGGAGGACAGCAGCTCAAGGAGAACAGGAGAGGCAGCAAAGGGGAAGACCAAGCCTGGCTTAAGCCCAGAGCTGAGGAGGGAGCAGGGTACGTGAGTGAGAGGTCAGAGATTTTACCGCAGCAGAATTTTGGAAATAGTACAGGTCTCCCTGTCTTAAAAACACTGTGCCAGGTTGTTCGGCCTATTTTGACCAAACAAGTTTAGCAACTGATGTCATCTACCTGGACTTGTGCAAGGCATTTGACACTGTCCCACATGACAGCCTTGTCTCTAAATTGGAGGGACATGGATTTGATGGATGGATCACTTGGTGGATAAGGAACTGGCTGGATGGTTGCACTGAAAGAGTTGTGGTCAACAGCTCCATGTTGAAGTGGAGGCCAGTGATGATTGGTGTTCCTCAGGGGTCGGTACTGGGACCAGTACTATTTAACATCTTTGTTGGCAACATGGACAGTGAGATTGAGTGCACCCTCAGCAAGTTTGCCGACAACACCAAGCTGTGTGGAGCAGTCGACACGCTGGAGGGAAGAGATGCCATCCAGACGGACCTGGACAGGCTGGAGAGGTGTGCTCGTGCAAACCTCATGAGGTTCAACAAGGCCAAGTGCAAGGTCCTGCACATGGCTCGGGGCAATCCCATGCACAAATCCAGGCTGGGCAGAGAATGGATGGAGAGCAGCCTTGAGGAGAGGGACTGGTGGGTGTTGGTCGATGAGAATCTCAACATGAGCCGGCAATGTGCGCTGGCAGCCCAGAAAGCCCCCCGCATCCTGGGCTGCATCCCCAGCAGCGTGGGCAGCAGGGCCAGGGAGGGGATTCTGCCCCTCTGCTGCGCTCGGGGGAGACCCCCCTGCAGTGCTGCCTCCAGCGCTGGGGCCTCAGCACAGCAGAGACATGGACCTGCTGGAGCGGGGCCAGAGGAGGCCACCCAGATGATGGCAGGGCTGGAGCCCCTCTGCTGGGAGGCCAGGCTGGGAGAGGTGGGGGGGTTCAGCCTGGAGAAGAGAAGGCTGCGGGGAGACCTTGGAGCCCCTTCCAGTCCCTGCAGGGGCTCCAGGAAAGCTGGGGAGGGACTCTGGATCAGGGAGGGGAGCCACAGGACGAGGGGGAACAGTTTTACACTGGAAGAGGGGAGATTTAGATGAGATATTGGGAAGAAATTCTTGCCTATGAGGGTGGTGAGACCGTGGCCCAGGTTGCCCAGAGAAGCTGTGGCTGCCCCATCCCTGGAGGTGTTCAAGGCCAGGTTGGACGGGGCTTGGAGCAACCTGGTCTAGTGGGAGGTGTCCCTGCCCATGGCAGGGGGGGTGGAATGAGATGGTCTTTAAGGTCCCTTCCAACCCAAACCATTCTATGGTTCTACGACAACGTTGTGCTACCCATATAGCACCGATAAGTCAGTCCATGAGCTCTCCCACTTTTTCCTGTGGAGATGCAGGTGACAGCTGACACATGAATAAGACAGATGGAAAGGTCTGATGGGGGAAGGCTTTGACACGCACAAGGAGAGCCCGGCCCTGTCGCAGAGGTCCTGATACAATGAGACAGAATCAAACTGATTGAAGCTCCAGAAGAGGACCACCCCGAAAGGGGAACAGAGAGGGTGAAGTGATGCTGATGTTCAGGTGTCAATGGCAACGTTTGAGACAATGGGATAAACACCTATGGAAAGTATTGCTTCTGCGGTCACTCCGATCTGACCCAAACATGTGCAGGGATGTTCACAGCCTCTGTCCTCCACGGCTGCGCTGGCAGTCGTGTTGGGGAAGGTGATGAGTCAGCCAAGGCCATGGAACCAGCTTTGGACCGGCCTGACAAAAGCATCCCTGGTTTTCTGCCAGGGCAGTGCCCGGAGCCAGCTCGGCTGGTGGCTGCGGGAAGGTGGGAGTTAACAGACAGGTGAGAGCGGGCGCAGCACAGGAGGGACGGGCAGGGGGAAAAGGGGAAAAATCAGCACTGAGGTTGGCCTGAGGCTCTCATGAAACCATGCCCAGCAAAACGGGGACAAATGCAGCCTGTAAAGAGAGAGGCGAGACGCGTGTCCTGTTGTGGCGTACTGACACAAAAATAAGCTTGGACAACCAAAGTATTGGCAAGGGATGGGTGATCCCTAAGGGATGTAAGAGAAGATGATAGAACACGGGGGGAGGTTTGAGATCTTAGGCTTCTTCCAAAACTGCTTGGGAATTCACGATGCTGAGAGGGGCAGAGGACAGCAAAAGAAGGCATGGCTTATTCTTCCAGCACTGACCTGGAGGGCTACACGTCCCAGGCATCAACTGATGCCGAGTCAAGAGTAAGGATCTCGGGGACAGAATATCTTTAAGAAAAAATTTTCCTTTCGTTCTCCTTTAAAATCAGGAGTGCCACAGACAATTGTAGTTTCAGAGAGTCAGGAATTTGAAGGAAACCAAATCAAACCAGCCAAGCAGCTAACCACCCATCCGTCCACGCAGATCAACCGACCAAACGTAAAACACATAAATCCCGTGACCAGCTGTCTTCTGCAGGAAATGCAGAACACATAATACATAAAAATAATGACAGCCCAGGTAGGCGTACTTAATTTTCTGGTGAAAAGTGGAGCTGAAATAGAGGCTTCATGGGGACTGGGGAAAAGCAGGCTTGCTGAATGATGGGGAATGTAAGTTATGAATGCTGAGCTTAGGAAATATGTAACAAACAACCGCCCAAGCAATAAAGCACAACTCATCAGCTCCGTAAGCTTTCTAACCGCATTTGGTGTAACATGCTGTGCTCTGCAGCTGCCTTTGCCTGTAGCACATCCTTTAGGGTGGGGATTTTCTATTATTTCGTTGAAAAGCACTTAACCAATTTGGCTTGCTACCACAATAATACAGGAGGTAAAAAAAGAAAAATAAGTTATTGTAAGATAAATGAAGTCCACTGAGCTCTGCTTGCTATATGCCTTACGTAGCTCAGACGGACTTTTTGTTTGGAGGACAGCAGTGAATTAAGTAATTTTTAATATGATGAAAAATCTCAGGGATCCAGCTAGCCACAGCTTGAAGGTTCCCAAAGTTTGGCTGAAAGACATGAAAAGATGATGGGCGATAAAAAGCAAAGGTGAGTATACACAAAATCAGTGACTGGAGGTGGAAGAAAGACAAGTTCAAATTTGAAGTAGGGCTCTTTTTAAAAAGAGTCAGCACAATTAACCACCAGGACAGATTGTCAATGAAATGAGTGGCTTCTCCAGCATGGTGTTCTCTGAAAGCTACACCTTTAGAGAAACAAGGTATTAGGTTCAGCACAGGGATGGATAGGGGTAACGGTTTTACACTGAAAGAGGGGAGATCCAGACTAGATATTAGACAGAAATTCTTTATGCTGAGGGTGGTGAGACCCTGGCCCAGGCTGCCCAGAGAGGTGGTGGCTGCCCCATCCCTGGAGGTGTTCAAGGCCAGGTTGGATGGGGCTTGGAGCAACCTGGTCTAGTGGGAGGTGTCCTTGCCCATGGCAGGGGGTTGGACTAGATGGCCTTTAAGGTCCCTTCCACCCAAACTATTCTGTGATTCTACTGATAGAGTAGGGTAGGGTAGGGTGAGATAGGGTAGGATAGGATAGGATAGGATAGGATAGGATAGGATAGGATAGGATAGGATAGGATAGGATAGGATAGGATAGGATAGGATAGGATAGGATAGGATAGGATAGGATAGGATAGGATAGGATAGGATAGGATAGGATAGGATAGGATAGGATAGGATAGGATAGGATAGGATAGGATAGGATAGGATAGGATAGGATAGGATAGGATAGGATAGGATAGGATAGGATAGGATAGGATAGGATAGGATAGGATAGGATAGGATAGGATAGGATAGGATAGGATAGGATAGGATAGGATAGGATAGGATAGGATAGGATAGGATAGGATAGGATAGGATAGGATAGGATAGGATAGGATAGGATAGGATAGGATAGGATAGGATAGGATAGGATAGGATAGGATAGGATAGGATAGGATAGGATAGGATAGGATAGGATAGGATAGGATAGGATAGGATAGGATAGGATAGGATAGGATAGGATAGGATAGGATAGGATAGGATAGGATAGGATAGGATAGGATAGGATAGGATAGGATAGGATAGGATAGGATAGGATAGGATAGGATAGGATAGGATAGGATAGGATAGGATAGGATAGGATAGGATAGGATAGGATAGGATAGACTATTTAAAGTCGGAAGGGACCTACAACAGTCATCTAGTCTGTCTGATCACTTCAGGGCTGACCAAAAGTAAAGCATGTTATTAAGGGCGTTGTCCAAATGCCTCTTAAATGTCCAAATGCCTCTTAAATGTCCAAATTCCCAGACACTGGTGTGAGATGACAGAAGATGCTCTGATGGTCTCTTCTGGTCCTGAAGGTTCTGGCAGGAGAGGGGCTGTGAGGAGCGTAAGAAGAGCAGCTGGGCCAGGACAGCAGTCCTGTGCCTTGTCTCCAAGAGCAGCCAGGAGCAGATGCAAACAGGAGAGCAGAAGACAGAAAGACGGTGATGGTTACCACAGGAAATGCTGTCCATAAGTGAGATTTACTGTCATCTCAATCAGTCAGAAACAGAGAGGGTCTGCAAGGGCTGGCTGGAGTACATTGAGGATCTCCCACCGCCTGCCGAAAGCAGAGAGATTCCCTGTTATACAAGATTTTTGGGGGGGTGAGGGGTGAAGACCAAAAGAAGTGACAATGGAGCAGACATTTCATCAGTCTCTCATGCTGATTTGGAAGACACTCCCATGCACAATGAAACTAGGATTTAAATTATTCTCTTCACGTTTGGCTCCTTCTAGGTGTACGCTGTTACTCTGGTAACAGTACCAAGTGATTTTTTAAAATTTAAGGATGCAAAAGACTGAGAGCCTCTACTCCAACTAGTTGTAACATGGCAGCTATGAGCTACATACAATATTTCAATTGGTCATATACTCTTCAAGATGCGCTCCTTTGTATCTCCAAATCCTATGATTACAGTAAATGAGTGAAGGTGAGAGCCTGAAATTCCTTGGTTTTTTTTGTCTTGTGGACAATATTATGGGCTTTCAGCTCATAGCAGGTGATAGCAGACAACAGTGATTTACTACCAAGAAAAAACCTGACTTTTCCCAGCGATCCAGACAGCCAGAACGCACTTCATCAATGCAGCTGTGGAATACAAATTTCTACCTGACAGAGTGATGAAACAGGACTCTCAAAATATTCTCCAGAGGATGACAACACGAATAGAGCAAGGCCTTTACATAGAGCCTCCAGATCACTAAACCTCCTTTTCCTTCCCAGCACAGCTCTGGCTCTGTAAAGGCATAATTTAATTGGGTCCAAAAGTGGAATACTGAAAACCTCCTGGCTATGTCCTGTGATAAAATGGGAGAGCAACATTTTGGGGCTTTAGGGTAAAATTTCTCTACATAGACACAGACATGAAATATAAATGTGCACAAATACTAAAGCTGAGATAAAAGAAATTAATTCTTCAAAGCATTAATGGTTTTTGGAAAGGCAGAGACAGAAACAGTCCTATTAAGCAGGTCGCGTTGATGGGACTGAGCGAGCTTGCTTGTTTGGCCCAGGTAGCAAAGATGGTGACAGGCTGGGACATCCATCTGTGACCGCGTTTGGGGCAGAGAGGTAGAAGCAATAGGGAGAAAGAAGAACAGTTATAGGACAACGTTGGCACAAGAACTAACGGGCATGAGCTGGATGGGAAAAAAATTAAGGTGGAAATTAGTTTCCTACTGGTGAAAGATGAGAATGGTCATGGAGAGAAAAATTATCATCTAACCTGTCTGGGACGATGTTGGTCGGTTCACGTAAGGGATTCTGTAACGCCGTGACTGCAACAGGGTGGGAATGGACAGAAATTCGTCCCTTCCTAGCTGATGGGTTTTGTGTATGTGTGTGCACACCTACTTGTGTATTTACAGAAGATTTCGGAGAATACTGATCCATTTCCCTCTGTTGCCAAAGAAGGCCAAATAGCTTTGACTGGAACGTCCCTCCCCAGGGGAAGCAGCGTTACCGTCCCCGTCCCCGCTCCAGGAAGGCTTCCCTACCACTAACCGTGCGCCGCTCTGCAGCCGGCTCACGTAGGTTGCTATCAGTGCATGCTCGTCAGCTAATCGGCCGGCAGCATCCCGGGTGCACTGTAACCTAGCAGCAAGGAAGGCAAAAGAGAGCAAACAAAACATAACATGAATACAAAGCAAATAATTAATGGATGCTAACGAAACAAACAGTTAAAAATTAAAACAAACGGATGAGTAATTAGAAATGTAAACAAGTTTCCGCAAGTCACATGAAAGGGATACCTTCTGCAGTTAAAGATTAAAACACAATTAGAGGAACATTCGGGTACCTAAACACACAAGGACTACAGCTGTGGAGCTTCCCCGAGCCCGCTGTCATGCCGGGAGAGCGGGACCGACCGGAGCAACGCCATCCAAAGCACCAGGTAGGCTGTGAGGGTGGCAGCGACATTCCCAGCAGGATCCGCGTCTTCGGGCAGCCACCGGGAACAGACTGCAGAGCACAGCTGGGAGTGGAGCCTCCGACCTGAACAGAACTTACCCTTCTGCTGCCAAACAGCTCCAAAAACACCCCGAACCACACCGGGTTGCAGTTTTATTACTGGTCTAAAATCAGAACCGAAAGCATCCAGCCTCTTCTCTTTCATAATAATAAACAAAAATATGAGGAAAGTGATAAAAACCTAAAATATTAGTGGTTGGTATCAGCAGAACTACCCTCTAACAGGGATTCATTAAATGATGTATTTTTTTTGTTTTGAGGACTCATAAGAATAAAGCTACTATAGTTTTGAATATTTCTATGAATAGAGACTGAATGCAAGAAATACTTGTCAGATGTAATCCCACATAAATATTTGTCTGTTGGTCCAATTGGTCCAATATTGGTCCAATTAAAACGTGCTGGTTTCCACCCGCCCTGCGACAGCAGCATCTCAAAACCCCTAAGAGAATACAAGAAAACGGTTCTTTTTTTATTCCAGGCATCCAGAGGCAGCAACATCTTCCTCTCCAGCCCAAGGGCGCGACACACCAGTTCTGCCGTGCCAGATCGCCTCCGCATCCACGCCAAGTTTTGCCCGCAGGACTGCCGTCTGCCGGCCCACCACATGAAACGGTGCCCGCGTAGAGAACGCAGCTGACCAGTCCCGGGCAGACACGAGATCAGTCTGATACCTGAAAAATGATTCCTGAACATCTATCACTAGTATTTCAGCATAATATGCGTTTCTTCCAAACATATGAAAAATTCCATTTTTCATTTCTATGTCAGATACTGAAGCCGCCCTTTCAATTTACAAACTGCAGCTAATTCCTTCTCCACTCATGTCCAGGAAGTATTTGTTTCAGAAGCTTTTATAAACATGGCATTTATTGCTTTCAGCATTGATAAACTGATACTATGAAAACAGAATTCACATTTTTTAGACATACAAACTCTTTTCTTCTCTGTTATGTGCAGCAACATGTCAGAGAAGTCTGCCAGAAGCAGAATAAGACCTTATAAAAAAGAGGTAAAATGGAATTATCCGCGTCAACCCCTCCAGGCAATGAGCAACCTTCGAAATAATGGGTTTGTAATGAGAAAGAGACTTAACATTAACCACTGCACGGAAGAATTTTTAAGCAATCTGCACTCCGTGAAGCCTGACTACCGGCAAGTGCTGAAAAGCTTCATTTCAGCCATGCTTTATAGCAGGCACATTGCTGCAACCTCAACAATTAAGATTCCAGGACCTTTCCCATCATAACTCACTGCACGTGCTCTTTTGAAAAGGAATAAGCCCAGCAGAAACGACCACGTTTTTCACTCAAAATGGGAATAGCTTCAACAGTGATTAGCATTCCTGATTTGGGAAGAGAAATAAGAGATTAAATTAACGTGCGCCTGAACACCATTCCTAGGCGGTACCGGGTTTTCCCTTCACGTCTGTGGAGGCAGGAGAGCCTGCCAGGCGGTGCCCCAGCCCCTCCAGAACATCGCTTGGCACCCTCCGACCCTCGGAAAATCCACGGAGGCAGAAGGAAGGTGGGTGCCGACACCCCCCGGCTCTGCCCGCCCCGGCGTGGCTCCGAGAGCGCAGGGATTCGGCGCGTGTCCCGGCTGCTGGACCCTGCCAGGCGCAGCTGGAGGGAGCCACGGCAAGGGTGGGATGTAGTTGGGTCAGGGCTGGTTACAGGAGAGCTGGAGGGTGACGGGGGACACCCACCGCTCCCAGTCCACCACCAGCAGCAGCGGATGCGTGCCAGGAGGAATTCATGGCTCTCTTGGGCAGACTGTCCCAACTACAGCGGACAGACAGTTTCTCATGGAGGAGAGTATCCAAGCGTAGCGGGCAGGAGAACGTGCAGGGCTTAGTGGCATCCTGTGGCTTGCACCGGGGCGTTGTAAGGACCTGTAGGCATGCGTGTTGCTTTCAGAGAGCAAAAGTATTAACAAAATAAAAAAGCTAGCGTAGGTGATCCTGGTCTGCAAACCCCACATAAACACAAGCTTCACAGTTCAGAAAAAAGCATTAAACTGGTACGCACTGTCCGAGTCCCTGCCTGGCTGCTGCTCGCTTTGCCACAGGCAGACCGTGTTTGTCCCCGAGAGCAGAGCCGTCAGGGCTGGCCCACGGTTCGGAGAAAGCAGAATTTGAGTTACGCTGACGTTTAACTCCCGTCTCCAAAGGGCTGGCCTCGTACCGAACTCAGCTCCTCTGGGAAAGCCTCAGATAACTACGGACAAGCGCAATTCTGTGTAAACTTCATCCGTTCACCACCTGCGGAGCGTCTGCAGAGCAACGAGCGCCCGTTCAGAGCAGCAGCAGCTACCAGCAGCGCGGCTGGGAAAATGCAGAACCAACACACGGCAGCGCTATGGAGGGGACCAGGAAAGAAATCACAACCTGGGATCTCCTGGGCTGAGCTGGGATTGCCTGGGCTGAGCTGGGATTGCCTGGGCTGAGCCAGGATCCCCATGGCTGAGCCGGGATCACCTGGGCTGAGCCAAGATCTGCTGAGCTGGGATTGCCTGGGCTGAGCCGGGATCCCCATGGCTGAGCCGGGATCACCTGGGCTGAGCTGGGATTCCCTGGGCTGAGCCGGGATCCCTTGGGCTGAGCCGGGATTGCCTGAGCTGAGCTGGGATCCCCAGAGCTGAGCTGGGATCCCCACAGCCTAGCCAGGATTGCCTGGGCTGAGCCAGGAACCCCATGGCTGAGCCAGGATTGCGCGGGCTGAGCCAGGATCCCCATGGCTGAGCTGGAATCCCCACGGCTGAGCTGAGATCACCTGGGCTGAGTCAGGATCACCTGGGCTGAGGTGGGATCCCCATGGCTGAGCCAGGATCCCCATGGTTTAGCTGGGATCACCTGGGCTGAGCGGGGATCCCCACAGCCTAGCCAGGGTTGCCTGGGCTGAACCGGGATCGCCTCCTCTCCGCTCCTTGACTGCTCCTCGCCTCTCCCCATCGCACCCCAAGGCTGCTGACTTGTCTTCTTCCCTCTCCCCACCTCATCCAGGGACACCGTACATCACAATTCTGTATTCACTTGCTTTCAGATGTTTAAACGTATATAACCCTTAACCTCTACGTTTCTGGTGTTTTGAGGTTTAAGGGCAGGCACTCTGTATTTTGGAAGGCTATTAGATTTGATTAGCACAGCATTAAAACTGTTCTGAGGCATTTCATTTCTTTGGATGAGAAAAAGCCCTGTAATATCTGTTCATCACAGCCCAGCTCCATCCTTCTGCATTACCTCCGTCTCTTTTCTGAACACCGCTGTCTCACCAGACCCGAGCTTCACTCAGCCCTGCTGCGCCACACAACCATGACACAGCTCTTGGTCACCAGCCACCGAGATTCACCTCCCAAGGACACTCGCCTAATTGCAGGTGTTGTGTAGTACAAATTCTCCTTCACAAATGCAGTTCTAACTCTCTCTTCTCTATCCTTTTTATTTCCCAGTGAATTACTTGTATGTCAAAAGGCAACTCTGGAGTATCCCAAGCCAATTGTGAATTCTCCATATTGCTCAAGCCATATTTCCAGGTGAACGTTATCTGGATGTTTGGTCTCACGTTAAAGCTGTTTCACCTAACACACTTGGATATACTCTACATTAAAGAAAATCAGAACGGCTCTGCGGCTTTGTAATTAATTTACTAGAACTGTGACGTGAAAAGGACCTCTGGAGGTCTCCAGTCCACCCTCTCCTCAAAGGGGGATCAAATGGATGAGATAGCAGACGTTTTCCCAAACCGTTCTTAGAGAGTGTACTGCTGTACTGCAGAACTTGGTCTGAAACGGATCTGCAGAACTTAACTAACCTCTAGACCTACAGTTTCCACCACTCATCTGAAACCTGCATTGCCGAGAGCTGAACCTCGTGCTTCTCCTGCCTGCTCCTCAGGTGACATCGAGTCTTCTCACCAACCCCTTACCCGTGGGGACCGCTGTAAGAGCTCTGCCAAAGCAGAGCACTCTCCTTCTCTGGCAGGTCAAGCTGTCAACACCATCAGCTGCTTCTGGACTTGCGATGTGTCCACAGCCGCCTTAGCATCTGCTGTCCAAAAGTCAAGACAGCTCACCAAGTGGAAGCCACCGCTACCAAATCATTGTCTGAGCTGTCCCAGATAAGGCACTCCTGTTACTACAAACCCCAGTCACATTATCATCTCCTTTTTGTGGGAATTATTTGATTTGCATTCAGCTCCTAATCCACTACAATTGCCCAGGCGCTTTTCTGCTTCTTATTCTCTGAGGGTGGTGAGACCCTGGCCCAGGTTGCCCAGAGAAGCTGTGGCTGCCCCATCCCTGGAGGTGTTCAAGGCCAGGTTGGACGGGGCTTGGAGCAACCTGGTCTAGTGGGAGGTGTCCCTGCCCATGGCAGGGGGGTTGGAACTAGATGGTCTTTAAGGTCCCTTCCAACCCAAACCATTCTGTGATTCTGATTATTCATGCATTTTATTTTATTTTATGTCACTCAGAGCTCTCTATATTAATTTCATCTTATTGATCTACAGGACCACTCTGAAGTAGAGGCTTGCCCTCTGGAGAATCTCCAGTACCTCCCTTGCACAGTGTCAGTGTGACAATCACGTACACCTCTTCCCAAGCTGCCAAGACATAAACCGAGTAACGCTGGACTGGGAACAGACCCCGTGGGATCCCACCTGACACGTGCTCCCTCTTTGGTAGGAAAATATTGATATTTTCTTTCTCTGACTGCATTTTTTCAACTGGTGTTGCACCCACATAAGAGCAGTTTCAACCAGTCCACATTTACCTAGTTTATTTATGAAAATACCATATGGGATAGCGTCAAAAGCTTTATGAGTCAATACATTTTAAATTAGTGCTTCCCCCTCCTTCACAAGGCCACCCACCCAGGCAGAACCACCCAATTTCCATTCTTTGACATGATTTGTTCTCAACATAGATATGTCAGCTATTTTTATTCCCTACCCCTCTACGCGGGTATGGATCGATTGTTTTATAACCCATTCCGGAATCTGAAGGTATGCCTTCAACTTTCAGACACCTATTTCGGGAAAAATACTTCTTCATATAGCCTGAGAGCAGAGAAACAGCAATGTCGGCTCCTGACACCACAACGCCACCCCCTCTCCTTTCTGCTTTCTCCTTCCTCTTCATGATTCACATACAAGCGGCTCGGTTCCTCACCCGTACAGAAGCAGTCCCACAGCTGACGGACGGCCGCCTGGCGGGGACGGGGACACTTCGGGGCGGCTCTGCTGCAGATGCAGCCACAGCTGTGTTTGCACCTCTCTGAAAATGCCTTTAAAACCTGAAGTCTGAGAAAGTTCGTTGCTGAAAAAATATCTTTAGAAAGTAACTTTCTATTTATCCAGCACTTTGAGTCATATCGGCGTCTCCCAAGAAAAGTTTTAGACATCTCCCAGAATCGCACCTGGCCCTTAACGTGGCCTGAATTCGGCGAGCAGTCAGACACACTGCTGAGGGCTTGTTTTGTTCTGCTTTCTGAAAAAATGAATACATCCCTGGTAGAGAAACTCAGAATTATACTATAACCACCGACTCTTTCAGTTTTCAGAAGATGGTATCAAGGTCAAAGTACCACCTCCTCCCCCCAAGTTAGCCACATGCTGTAACTGAATTCTTCAAAGCAGCATTAAAATGGGATTTTACAGTATTTCCCCCACGCTCTTCATATAACAACAGCCACCATACGCAAAATCAGGTTACACCATGCAAAGCAATAGTCAAAAGACAGCAAGAAATACCGTTAACCACGCTCGGACCGAGGCAGTATTAAGTGGGAAGAGAAAAAGGAGGTCAGAGGAATCTGCGGAGAGCTGCAGGACACTCCTCCTTGTCCTGCCTCTCAGGGGTGACGGCTGAAGGTCTGGCTGCTCAGTCACACTGGGGGCTTGAACACGTCACTGCACGCCAGTGAGAACGGGCTTTGAAAGCTTCGTTGGCTCCTGCCCCAAATTTTACACACTAAGACTTGGGTCTGCAGCTTTACAAGCAACTCGATAAATTACTGAGGTATTTAAATGGTGCTTTTGGTGTCTCAAATTAATTTCTGTTCTGAAAATCTTCCAGGAAAGCCAAGTAAAATAGACAATTTATTTAAAAATCTGTAATTTACAGCAAGAAATCCCTGCAAATTTCTACTATGCTGGCTCACAACTTTGTAAATCTTTACAAAATTGCACATGGCCGCTCTGGCGACTGAGACGGGACAGAGCTTTGGGAAGAGTTACCAGGACGTAATCTAGAGGGATCTCTTGTTTCCTGTCACATTCCTTTCCCCCATGATTGATTTAAATAGATGTTAAGGTCAAAAAGGATAATTACCACCATTCTCTATGAAATTTAGCACAGTAATTTCTGAATCAAAGCCGTGCTTCTGACTGACCGGCAGCGCTCTGTTCAGTGACGTGAGCTGGCTTAGAGATGTGAAGTCACGGGGAAGCCACCACCACCCTCGAACACTCTAAACAACCTTTTAATTTCCTCAGATCCCCACCTCCGGCCATCACGTGCGGGACAGACGATGGGGCGTATATCCAAGCTGGAAATCATCCAGGGAAATGCAGTAATGCAGTCCAACAGCAGCAGCATGCTGGGCGCTCATCGTTAAAGCAGAGAACACAGGGAAAAAACAGGATCTTGTAACACTTGAATTTAGAGAGATACAGGACAGGGAGAGCCAGCAAAGCGGCTGCAGAAGGACAGCAGTGATAAAAACTGTTCCGTTATGGATGCTGCTGTTCAGTTACTTTTAAAAAAATCTAAATCTTAATCAGGAAACTCATACCAAACATGCAGAAGAACATGTGGAAGTGTAAAAACAGACGACTTGAACAAAAATGAAAGTATCAGCATCACAGTGGTGCCAGGAGGTGGAGGGACGGGATCCTTCCCTCTGCCCAGCGCTGGTGAAGCCACCCTGGGAGTGGTGGGTCCAGTGCTGGGCTCCCCAGTACAGCAGGGACATGGGCAGAGTGGAGAGAGCCCAGCAAGGGGCCACCAGGACGCTGAGGGACTGGAGCATCTCTGCTGTGGGGAGAGGCGGAGGGAGCTGGGACTGCTCAGCCTGGAGCAGAGCAGGTCAGGGACCGGAATCCGTGCAGGGAGGGAATGAAGAAGAGGGAGCCAGGCTCTGCCAGTGGTTCCCAGTGCCGGGACCAGAGGCAACGGGCACAAAGTAAGAAATTCCATCTGAATACAAAACCCCCACTTTTTTACTACAAGGGTGGTCAAACAGGTTGCCCAGAGAGGCTGCAGTCTGCGTCTGTAGGGCTATTCAAAATCCACTTGGACATCTGGTTGACCCTACTTGAGCAGGCATTGGACCAGATGACCTCACGAGGTCCCTTCCAACCTCAACCAGTCTGTGATTTCTGTGATTCTGTTCTATTAACATTGCGGTGAACCGGGCTGACAGATCAGGTAGCTAGGGAAAAAAATAAAAAACGTAGGCAAAACAGAGTAAAAAAGAACTGAAGAAGAAACAGCGTTTGAAAGTGATGGGAAAGGTGATAGAGAGCAAACCCAAATCCTCAGGACTGCAGTACGCTGCATCTGCTCTGCCTGCAGGGTGCTGCGGACGGACAGCCCTGCTCCCCGTCCCCTTCCCTCCTGGCATGGCAATTTCATCCCTGCTGCTCTGTTGGAGCCAACAGCCCCGTGACAGCAGGCAGATCGCAATAAAGTTATTGGAAACCCACCCTGAACCGGAGAGAGGAAGAACTGGAATGAATGAGAAATATTACATCAGCGGCAGCATGCAAGATAAACTGCAGCAGCACTCCTGGAGAGAGGAAAAAAACTACAGAAAAGGTGAAGGTAGCCGACGTGAGGAGTGGTGCAAAGGCAGACCAAAGCTTTCACAACAGAAACAGGTTAGAAGATACCATCAAAGCAGCACCAGGATGAAGCACAGCTATCCTGCCCACAGGTCCTGTGTCTCCCGTTCCCACCCAGCATTCCTGCCAGGCGCGTGCCGGCTGCAGGACGAGTCTGCAGAGCGGGACCTGCCCACCCTCCCAGGGGTCCGCATGCCAACAGCAAGAGAGAAACGCCTCTCACATCTGGGTTCCACACCCAACATTTCTTTTATATTTTATTCAGACGTTTTCCTCCTGATCTTGACCCTTATGGCCGCTGAAGAGTAGTGTACAAACATCCTAACTATTCCCCTTGCTGATGCCTTCTGAGCATTTTTCCCCACACCAAACTCTCCACGCTCTCACTGAATGCATCCTCCTCACAACCCACATCCCACGGACTCACAACTGCACCCGCAGGATTTTAAACCACAGGTTAAAAATAAATACCTTTAGGCATCTAGACATCAGTTTAAATAATGGATACTGAAATACAGAGTTTTGTTTGAACTTGTTTGTTAGGCAGACTCACGATGCTGACCCTTGTCCTCACCCTTCCTTCCCCCGTGCTGGCCCTTTCTCCTTCATCCCGTTGTCAAGGAGGAAAGGCTGAGAGAGCTGGGACTCTTGAGCCTGGAGAAGAGAAGGCTGAGGGGAGACCTTATTCTTGCTTCTAGGCATCTAAAGGGTGGGTTGGAGGAGGATGGAGCCAGACTCTTTTCAGTGGTTCCCACTGACAGGACGAGGGGCAACGGGCACAAGTTGGAACACAGGAAGTTCCATTCAAACATAAGAAAAAACTTCTTTACGGTTCAGGTGACCGAGCACTGGACCAGGCTGCCCAGGGAGGTGGTGGAGTCCCCTTCTCTGGAGATTTTCAAGACCCGCCTGGATGCAGTCCTGAGTAATGTGCTCTAGGCATTCCTGCGTCAGCAGGGGAGTGGGACTAGATGATCTCCAGAGGTCCCTTCCAACTCTAAAAATTCCGTGATTCCGTGAAAACCTTTTCGTGGCTGAAACTGTGGCTAAAATGGATCTAGGATCTCCAGAGGGCACACAGGTCTAAGAAGCAGAATGTAAGAAAACAAATGTACTCCACCTGTGTCAAGGAAAAACGGCAGAGCAGACAAGAACAGCGGTTTCAGTCACTTTCAGGTGGAATTGGTGACTGGACAGCTGGAAGGAAATGTCAGAGAGATGAATGTGGCCACGGGAACAAGGGAGAAAAAAGGCACATTGGAAATTGTCAGAAGATAAATTAAGCTAGTCGAGCAAATACAAATCACTCTGCGTTACAGAACTTACAAAACCAAGGGACAGCGTCAATGACATCGATACGAAATACACCAATGCAGAGCTGATGGCAGAGGAAAGTTTCTGAAGGTCTGATCAAAAAGCTGGGAACTCCCCAGTCGTGCAAACGCAAACCCAGAGAGGGGCAGAGCTCGGGGGTAATCGATGGTACTGGAGACAGCAAAGTTGAACAAGGACAAGCAAAAACAAAAGCAGGAGGAGTATGAGGGACTAAGAAGAGCACATAATCACTGATGTCAGGAGCAGCAGACTGAAAAAAACCCCAAGTTAGAGTTAGTGGAAATAAAACTTCTCAGACAGAAAAAAGGAAGATTTTTTAATATTGTCTAGGCAGGTGACATCATAGCCCTTTCAACTTCAGTTCTTAAGTTGCAAATAATTTTCTTTTTAGGCTGTAAGAACATGTTTCACCTGACCAAATGCAATGTCTATAGTCTCCAGGCTCCCTAGAAATCAGAAAAAAAGAATGCAATATTTTGTTGTATTACAGGTAGCAAATACGGTGACTGCTGTCATAGGCTAGGTTGTTGAAAAGGATTTCTACTTTAAGGACGCTCCTCAGTCCAAGGCAGAAACCTCTGCCTCCCTGAACACACGTCACTGGAGGCTTCTCAATACGAGATAGCTGCCAGCACTGCCTTCACCATCGGAAAACAGGCATTGCTCGACTGGTCTCATCTTACAGTGGACACCTAAATCAGGTCTCTCACACTCCAGAAGAGTGTATTTGTCCACCTAAATTATGGAGGGAGCCTCCTGCAGCCAGCTTAGGAGGAAAAGTCTCCGCTGTAGACAACCGAGCAGTTGAGATGACTGTCACTCTTACGCATCTATAGGACCCCTAATGGCAACAGAAAGAACAGGGAACGATCCATCCATCTTTTCGCACTGTATATACATTAACAAGACTGAAACACAACGCATTTGAATTCTAACATGGATCTGCAGTGTAAAAGATGCAGCATAACCTACAGACTGACCACGGCTGCTGAGAAAACAAATGATGCAGAAGGGTATTTAAAGAGGGAAATACACGTCATTAACCTAATTGAGGACAGGTTGTCTTTGGGAACAGAATTACTGAAAGAAGAAAAGCGTACACTGACCACAACAGGAGAAAAAAAAATCTATTCCTCCAGTAATTTAATATACATTAGCTAATACAAATAACATTTAATGGACTTGGCCTAGTCGTACAGAAGAGACATAATCATCTCCATTTCTTTAGAAAGGTTCATTGGTTGTAGAGATCAGAGAAATACTGTGTTTTGTTGTATCACAGGTAACAAATATAGGCAAGGTTGCATTAAAATTTCCCCTTTGTAAATGTCTCAATAAATGTACGGAACATCTGTCTCCCACATCCGATAATACACTACCAAATGTGAACATGCCACTGAGTCAAGCAGCTTTTTTCCTTTGGAATCCTACATTTTGCGAGATGAAAAATATCAAAATTGTAATGTTACATATGTAAATGTGAAAAAAATCCACAGCTGAGCTTGGCCATAGCTCCACTTCTGCTCTCAGAACTCCCTGCTTACTAGAAAAAACTCCCTCTGACCTCATTCTGTCTACAGCATTTTAGAGACGACAGAAAGCCTCCTGCCTTGTGCAAAATATAGTTATTGAAATGGTGGGATCTGGAGAGTTCATTGCCCCTCTGGATATTTTCCCAGTGAAAGCAGAGGATGAGGAGGCTGGAAACGCTAGAGGCTCCTCAGAGATGTGCATGGACTGAAGAGGAGCATTGACGAGGACTCCTTTGGTTTGTTTGTTTTTCACTTTTTAGTTCACAAAAAAAGTGAGCTCTGGCATTAAAATGCCGTTCTTTCAGCTCAGTCTTATTCCCAACAAAACAGTTGTCAAAGGGAGGTTATTTTCATGTTTTTAACAGCAGGAAAACACAAAAAGAGGTTTCCATCCTGCCCTGCTGCTGAATGGTGGCGTTCACTGCGTCCTGGGAGAGTGAGAAGCTCCGCAGAGCAGCTGGCCCCTGTCCTGTCCCTTGGCACCCTTGTGCAATGAATGGATGCAGCCACCACAAGAATCATTGAATCATAGAGTGGTTTGGGTTGGAAGGGACCTTAAAGACCATCTCGTTTCAACCCCCTCTGCCATGGGCAGGGACACCTCCCACCAGACNCACTGCAGGGGGGTCTCCCCCGAGCGCAGCAGAGGGGCAGAATCCCCTCCCTGGCCCTGCTGGCCACAGCCTCTCTCCCCCAGGGAGACCCTGGACTGAGGACTGCCAACCATACTGCCAGGAGCCAAATCGCTGCCTCGGTTTCTCAAGGCCAGCGCTGTTAAGCACACGCTAGAGTAGTCTCTCATTCTCCCACACCAAGAGTTACTGATTTCAGCCTCTCTTCCAGGGGCGATATCGTATTTTTTGGATGTGGACTGGCTTCACTTTCTTTTGTGGGGCTCGGCATGGAGGAGCTGAGGCAGACGGCCGAGCTCTGCACGAGCTCTACTCGCAGGGAAGCCCTGGGACGAAGCAGAGACCCCAAGTTCCTCCCAGAGAGACCTCCACCCTCCACGTGTGCATCTGTGACCAGCAGATCAAAACTGGAATGTGGCCATTTTTCACAAATAATTTAGTGCAGTCCACAATTGTGGCTAAATTCCTTCTTTTATTAAAAGCATTACTGGGCAGCACATGAAAAAGGCTTTTCAGCCTACATGCATTGATCAGTGCGGACTTCCACGGAGGTTCTGCGTCAGCTATATCGACCCAGAGAGCTGTATCGGTACCTACAGGAAACCCCGGGAACAGCAAGTTCCTAATACTACATGGATGCAATTAAAAAATTGCAGAAGCAGTCCTCTTTTTCCAACAAAATCATGTATAGGTATCCATTTACCATTCCGTCCAACTTTGCCTTCAAATAAATTGATCCATATTTGCTCTGTCTTTTGGGGAAAGAAAACAAAGCAAACCAAAAAACCTTACTCTTGGACTAGTCTACTGGTGGAAGCTGGAATGTATTAGTGTGAAGGAGGAAAGTTTGATGAAGGTATAAACAAGTGTATAATGGTCTTCAGAACAGAAAGGATTTAGGTGGGATACTACCTTTTGCTCATACTATGGTATCACTGTCACAGAAATCAGATCTATCCCTAGACAATGCTGTTGTGCTTTGCTGATGCTCTTTCATAGAATCATGGAAACATTTAGGTTGGAAAAGACCTTTAAGATCTTCCAGTCCAACCATTGACCCTACTCTACCAGGTCTGCCACTAAACCATTTCTCCAAGCACCACATCTACACGACTGTTAAACACCTCTAGGGATGGTGACTCAACCACCTCCCTGGGCAGCCTGGTCCAATGCTTGATAACTCTTTCAGTGAAAAAATTTTTCCTAATGTTCAGCCTAAACCTCCCCTGGTGCAACGTGAACCCGTTTCCTCTTGTCCTATCGCTGGTTACTTGGGAGAAGAGACCAGCGCCCATCTCACTACACCCTCCTTTCAGGGAGTTGTAGAGAGCAATAAGGTCTCCCCTCAACCTTCTCTTCTCCAGACTAAACAATCCCAATTCCTTCAGCCACTCCTCATAAGACATGTTCTCCAGACCCCTCACCAGCTCCGTTGCCCTTCTCTGGACACTCTCCAGCACCTCAATGTCCCTCCTAGACTGTGGTGCCCAAAACTGAACACAGTACTCAAGCTGCGGCCTCACCAGCGCCGAGTACTGATGCATTTCATTCCTCTTCAGCACCGAGGACATTCAAGGACGGGGCGAGCCCTATCCTTCCTGTCTGCAGGATGGATTTTGTGTCCACAGACAGCCCAACGTGCAACTTCTAACATTTTCATCCATCATTTATTCCAGGTATATAAAATGCAGTCTATTTTAGGAACAAATTCAGCTTTCAAAAACAAGCCAAGCCACTGAGAAGTGCCCGGTTTGAGCAGCCTCAGCACATTAAAATGCGGATCCGAACCCCATTCAGCTCACACAAAGCAACCGCAGCGACCCTGCTATCTTCATCTCGCTGCCAAGATGTGATGGTGCCTCCAGCGAGGGAAATGAGGCCCTTAATTTGAGTCAGTGATGATCTTTTACATCATGGATTGACCTAGAGTAACAGTAACTGTAATAAATCTTGGGCAAAACACTGTCATCAGACATATGTGAACTGACAGAACAGAAATATAAGAAATTTTCAAAGGGAGAAAACCCCGTTTCTCCTCCTTACCTCACCCTATTATTAAATGCCGACACCTGTCCATTTTCCAGGTTTGAGGAAATGGAGGATACAAAGACAACACAGACCCGTGTTTCTGGGCCCCTGACAAACCAGATGACAGATGAACCAATAACGCTTCAACGCATTCAGTGCACTAAAAGTCTCAAAATACTCAGAAATATTATACCATATATGGACGGGCAGATGCTGAGGCAGGTACAGAGTCTCCTTGAAGCCGAGGCAAGAGCCGAGCATTTTAGCTTTCACGCTTGACACTAAATGCAGAGATTCTGTAACCACCCAGTTGGACTGGCCGTATGCAGAGGTTATGCAGAATTTAGTGAACCCTGAAATGCCCTCCTATGCAAGGCTAAAAACCCCCGCTCCTGGATATATTCCAGGTGTAAATATTTGTAACCCAGCAACCAAACCCCATCTCTACCTTCCTTAATGAACTAAACAGATAATGCTCCTTTAGCAACACATTTCCAGCTTTTAGGTATTTCTAGAGCTCTCTTTTAATTAATTTTGCAGTGCTTCCATATTCTTTTTGAAATACGTATACTTGACCTGAGCCACAGTTTTCGCAGTACCAAGTAAAACCTGGGAAGCAGCGTTTCTCTGGTATGTGTGGACACGGCTTGATTAAGATAGTCCCTGCTATTTCAGAAGTACTTTTCGGTGTAGTTCCCCCCAGTAACGCCAGCAGGCAAGCCCGGCAGAGACGCAAACAGTCTGGATCATATGAATGCCTTCACTGTGAACTGGCTTTCACCGATCACTCCTTGCAGAACCTCAGCTGAACAAACAGAGGAGCTCTGATGAAGACCTGTATCCCTCATTATCGTGCGATTAAAACCCAAGCAACCCTGATGAGGCTTGGACAGGCGTACACCCCACCACAACCAGATGTTTAGCAAAGAGCAAAGGCACTAAGGAGGGCATGAACGACAATACCTTCCAAGAGATGTGTTTGGGTCCCACTGTGAGCCTCGGGTACACCCCCAGGGCCTTGCTGGGTGGTTATGGAGCAGCATGTGTTCTGCAAGCTGAGCGCCTGAGGACCTGGAATGACGGAGGCAAACCTGGGGCAGCCTCTCCGTTCCCCCAGGCGCGGGAACAGGTAAATACCCCGTTCCTTCTGTGGAATAAGCAAGTACAGAGAGAAGCGGCCTCTTCCCATGAACTCTTGCAGAATCTGCTGGATAACGTAACCTTTTGTAACAGGATTCTGAAAGTGGGATCCTTGAAGAGGGGTGAGCCAGGACCTTGCTAAGAGGCAGGTGCTAATATGGGTACGGTGATCACAGCTGATGACATCTACCGTGTATTTGCTGCCTGTGAGCTCTCACGATGCCTGACAAATGATGACACTCGATACGGTACATTCCATTTTCTGTGGGTCCCCTGTCTCAAATTAAGGGAATAGGTAGGCTATGCCCTGGCCACAGAGGAACAGAAGCACAGCTGGCAGATGATGATGTGAAAGACATATCCTGAATGAGTTTCTGGATGTTCACATGAAACAAAAAGGGGAAAAAAAAAAAGAAAGAAGGAAAAAGAAAGGAGGAAAAAACAAAAAAAAAAGAAAGAGAAAAGAGAGAAAAGGAAAAAGGAAAAAGAAAAGGGAAAAGGGAAAAGGGAAAAGGGAAAAGGGAAAAGAAGAAAGAAAAAAGAAAAAAGATTTTCCTTAGGTAAAATGTACTTTAGGATGAATACTGGTACTTGGCAATAAAGCCAATACAGGTAACTTCTCATTTGCTCTTTCAGCAATAAAGCGTTTGCTCCTGCGTACCGGAACTAAATTGGTGTATCTATGGAGGATTGCTTCACCTCCTCCATCAGAGACCATCTTCCAGAATATCTTCCAGACCAGACATGACTGTTGTAGATAACACGGTAGACACAATCTGAGAACGGAAGACATCTCTGCGTGGGAAGAAGCAGAGGAATGGATGGTTCTGGGGATGACATTATTCCGTGAGACGAAAAGGCACCGACCAGCACAGAAACTAACCACGTACTGGGAAGAGGCAAAATGCTGGTGAGCCCGAACACAACAGGATGGCATCAGGAAGATCTCCCTACCAGACAGGTAAGATGTCTTGGTGACTGTGGAATTAGAGATTTTTAAAATGTGAATTATCCAGTTTCATGGAATCACGGAATTTTTTAGAGTTGGAAGGGACCTCTAGAGATCATCTAGTCCAACTCCCCTGCTGACGCAGGAATGCCTAGAGCACATTAAAGATTTGGATTAAGAAAATGGGAAAAGGTGGTTAAACAAAGAAGTGGAAGATAGCTACCTGCCTTGACTGTTGCTCCCGAGTCAGGACTGATGGAGGGTTATACCACGCCATTCTGTGCGACCTTGCATGACAGAGGATGAGGAGGCTGCAGGAGAACCTGGCAGACATTGCTACCTGGGAAACGTTTCAAGCTTGCATGCACAGAGGAGACACGTGCCTAACGCAGGGACTTCTCTGATGGAGATCTGAGGAGGATTGCTGTTTGCACCACAGCCAACAAACTCGGACCACAAGCAGAGGCTAAAAGTGGAGACAACGCAGGAGGCCTTGCCCACAGGGTTGCCTGAAACCCAGTAAACGAGATGATGTTAGAGGTCATGTTGCTTAAAGACCACCTACACAAATACTTTGTCAAGCACTGGCTTTGGGAATTGTCCGCGCTCTCAGCCTCCGCGCTTCTCATTCAGCAAAAGTGTATTTCATAGGATCACAGAGCAGCCCAGGTTGGAAGGGACCTCACAAGATCATCTGGTCCAGCCTTTCCTGGGAAGGGAGCCCAGGTGAGATCATCTAACACCTTGTCCACTCGCATCTTGAAAACCTCCAGCGATGGGGACTCTGCCACATCCCATATCTGAAGTCACAGGGCGCACTGCATGCCGCGCAGCGTTTGTGGATGCTACAGGGAACGACTTGCAGACAGATTTTGAAATAATTTTAACACCGCCAGCTCAAACCTGCGTACACAACTGACTCATTTGGTCATGGGAAGTAGAAGGAAAGCACACGGATCTCTGCTCGGTTCTGTTGGAAGGACTGCTGCTGAAAATGAGGGACCTGGCTTGCCTGTTGAGCACCACCTTGTCACTAAACAGTGACGGTTCACACTCGCATTCCCTGCAGGGAACGTTTACTCACTCGCAGCTCTGGAGAAGTGAAGTCTGCAGTGAACCACCTTGCCATTCTCCCCAGCATTTCTTAACAGGAAAGTAAAGTGCGAATACAGGGCTCAGCTAGTTTTTTGCACGTTTACATACGTACATCCATACAATAATTTATGCATACATAACAAGCAAATCTAAACCCAAATTCAACTCAAACCTAAATGCCTCTAGTAGACATGGGCAACTTGAAAGACCTTCGGCAGCTCAGCTGTTTGGCACGGGAACAAGCATTAACAATGGCAACGCAGTAGCCTCGTTATGTGAAATGTCTCCAGCAGGACGGAATAATCCTTGTACGTGGAGGAGCCTACGACACAACAAGACCAGCCTTTCTCAGAGCAGCTTTGGAAGCAAGGCTCTATTTAAAAAGAAAAACAAAAATCTCTTTAGCGCTTTTTAGATACTTCTTCATTTGCACTCATGTAATAACACCTATTGCAATAAAAGAAAGAAAATCACTCTTCAGAGAGAACAAAATGAAGCCCTGCAAACAATTCCTTGTATTATGAATGTTGCATACACATTTCGAAGTAGCAGCATTATTTGAAATAGATTAGAAGAGTCCTAGTGATACAAAATCCATACTCTGTGGTTTTTTACCTCTCTCAGAAATAAACAACCAATGTCGCCAGGCACGCGTACCTTTTTGTCGGCGTAGGTGCTCCAGAGGACATGTGGGTCACCATGGTGTCATTCATGTTAGTCAGAGGCCGAGGAGGACTACAAGAGAAATATTTATTCCAGTTAGCCATTTAAAAAAACCAAAAAGGAAACAAAACCAACTCTAGGGAAAAGGACATCATTGGGCTCTGTGACAACAGCAGGTCAAGGACCAGCAGCAGGAACTGCTTTGCCCAAAGGTACTTGAAGAGCTTGGTCTGCTCCAGCCTAATCACTTTTCACAATTCACGTGTTACGCTAAAATGAAGATAAAACTAACATTTGTGACTACATAGCTGACCTTTGGCATGGTCTAGTACTTCAAGCAAATGTAGGAACCATCCAAATTAAGGCAATTATTTGAAATGTTTAAAGAAATTAAGCAAAGATTTATCGTAACAAGCAATCACTTATACAACAGCCACATACACCATCTGTTTGGTTTTTATTTTAATAAGTTAAAGTTAGTTGGAAAAAACAAATGGATGGAGCCTTGTGTTCCTTACTGCCCTATAAAACACAGCCGTGGATGATGCTCCCATTACCTGCGGCTTCCCGCTGCCCCCGTGCCGTGTGCCCGTGGCCGTGGCTGTGCAGGGAGCGGGAGGTGAGGGGCAGCCCAGCGGGACGGCCCCAGACAGCTCTGCCGCTCAGCTCCAGCCGCTGGCAGAGAACAACAACCACAGCAGCCTCCGTCACAGAATCTGTATTTGCCTGTGTTTACCCGCCAGTGACACCCAAACACATCCATCAGCCTCCAGGAGGAGACCAGCAAAGCGCGCAGGTTGCCCGTGCCCAGCTGAAAGCTCCACTTGCACGTTGGACAACCCAGGGCTTGTGCAGACCCCAGCGGAGAAAAACGCCATCCCCCTTCCTGCATGCTTTCTTGGAAGGTGGGTTAAATTCTTCACAGGCGTGTATTTGCCACCATCTTAGCATTCGCTTTCAGTAAGATTTAATGCAGATAACATGGAAATTAATCCTGGCCAAGCTCAGTTTTCTGCAGCCCAAGGTGCAGAAGGCGCCTGCAGCGTTCACCTTCCCCGACGTTGCCAGCGCAGCCACACCGAGCCTGCTCCGAGTGCGAACACTAGGAATGGCCTCAAGGCTCATTAGCTTCTCTCATTCAACAACTTTCAGAGCCCAATAATCCAGAGAGTCAAACAAGCATTAAAAAAAAAATCACCTGGATGTCAAACATATAACATCACAAAAAAAATATGTTCCCTGTAGGGCTCGGTGCGTTCCCTCTCCATGTGCAAAAGCACTTCCGTTCTCATCCTCGCTCAGGACAGATTTACCTAGAAATAATTATGCTGCATGTCTAACATCAACGTTGCTCTAAATGTAACATTATACCAAGAAATGATTTGGTCATAACATATTTAATGATCATGCTCCTTTGGAAAAGGAACTTCTTACTGCACGCAGAAGCAGAAATGGGATTATGACGCACTGGAACGTCGCCAGATGTGCCACACCGCGGTACGGTTGGAAGCCATTCATTTTGCTAGTGAACATGCAAATACATCCTGTGGTAACGAGCAGTTAATTAACAGTGCTTTCCCTCCGCCCCTTTAGCTCCCTACTTACTTCTTCTTGACCAAACGCAAGGAATCTCTGTCCACGTCTACGCTGCAGAACTCGCCTTTTTCCCCAAAGACTCGCTTCCCAGCCCTGCGCTCCCCGGCCACGCACACCCAGGACCAGACGCGCGGCTGCCAGGGGAGCAGCTGCCGCAAAATGCAGCTTTTGCAACCCAAACTGTCTTTTTCAGCAACTCGTTTTGCAGTTTCTGGGTGCATTAGCTGGGTTTCTGCCTTCAGGAAGGACAACGGGTTTCCGCACAGGCGGTGTTCTCTGACACAGCAAACACACCCCAGTATTCCCAATAACTGGAGGGCAGGTGAATTTAAGCCGCCCAGCGGTTGCGGAGCACACCGGGCAGAGGGCAGCAGGCACCCACCGCCCGTGGCACGCTGACCACAGCGCGGGTTTTCACAGAATTCGTTTTCCTTCAAGTAACGAATCGTACACCAGGACGCATTTTCCATTACGCCACGGAAGCTCACCTATGTGGGTCTACCATTTTGAGTGAAGGGTAATTCTTTATCTCATTACAATATTGCCTTTGTACGACTCTTCTAATAAGAAAGTGGACGGAATTCACCATTTGCAGTCTGGTTTTAGCACCATTATGAGACGTTTCCACAAGTTCATTCCAGTTCTGTAAACATCAGTGTCCTCAGTTTTCCAGCTAAATCCTTGCTAACAGTGATAAAGGCAAAGAAAAAAATTAAATACAAACACCTAGTTAAAAGATTTCTAACAGCGCAATTCTGCCTTCTTTATTGTGTACAATAAAGCCTTTCCCAGTGCAGAGAATTTCTTGAGGTCATTTATACATTTTTAGGGAATATCTTTTCAAAACTGTAACTCTGTCGAGATGGCACTATATCTTCTTGTATAACCACGACAGAAAAATGCTATTGTTTGTGAAACCAGGAGGATGCGGGAAGCATGTACACAATACCGCTGGAGCGATGAGAGCTGTTTTCATGAACCTGGGACTTTCGGTGCAGGTCAACCTTATTTTACCAAAACTTCTAGTTTAAAAGGAACATAACAGAATCCCCCTTCCGAGATGCTCGTGACAGTCGGCATCTGCTACAGCCTATCAACATAACAGGAAAAAAGACAAATATTCTTCAATCAGCTACTGAGGAGAGATTTTTCTGCCTCGACAATCTCACCCAAAACCGTAACTATCCGCACACCTGAGGCGGGAGAAATCCCTAAACCACGGCTGGCAGAGAAACCCAGGAGATGCGCTCAGAGCCGTAACTCTTCTCCTGCCCTCAGCTGCAGCCCAGATATTAGAACAACTAAGGAGCTTTGACGTATATCAAGAACAGCTTACAACTTTCTTTCAAAACTTCCTCTGTTTTGTTGGGTTAAATTTTTCAGGTTTAACTTATCTGGCAGTTAAGGTGTATTTAATCAGTCTAGGGTGCTCTTGGGAAGAAAAGCACCTAAAAAGAAGCCATGAAATCAGAGAAATCTGTTGGACACCCGGGAGCTGAGACAAACGTGGCAGCCATAGAAGCTGAGAAATCAAACTCCTTAAATTCTCTTTTTCCAGGCTGCTTAGGAGAAGTGCCGTCAGGCAAGCAGCTGGGAGGGCAGAGATCAGCCTGTGCCGGGGAGCATAAATCAAGACACGGGCAATCCTTATTCCCATTCCACACGCGAGGTCCAAGGTGCAGACTGCGTAAACTTTTAAGCAGCTGGAAAAACACGACGGTGTCCTTTGCAAAAGGAAAACGCTTATTGTCCTTAGTACCTTGCCGGGGCACACCGAAGCAGGTGCTAACTGGCTCGGTCACGATGGCTGGAACGCTGTCCCTCCCCGGGAAAGTAGAAATAACTGAGGAAATAACAGCAGCGCAGGCTCAGAGCCAGGACAAGGACTCATCGTGACAACGGTCCTGGGGAGAAGCATCTCATGACGGGGGCTCCTTTGGGCAGGGGACACGTAGAAGAAAACTCACAGCTTTGGGTACCGGTGTTACCGCGGTCCCCTTGGGTTTCACTCGCTCAGCCTCCCCCCAGGGACCGCGCGCTCTCCTGCACCGCAGCACGCTCCAGCAGCGGCAGGCGCCGTCAGAACACAAACGAACAGCGGAGATTTGTGGAGGGCTTGAGAACAGGGATCACGGGAGTCCCCTGCGCTCAGCACCAATCTGGGAAGGAAGGAATAAAGACCGTACAGAACAACGCAGGTGTGCCATCGCTTAGGAGCCATTTTAAACAATTTACTCGCCCACATAATTTTTTTTTTTCACACAAATGTCATAAGGTTAATTCTGAAGCTAGAACACCTTAAATCATCTTTATAAAGGCCTCACTAATTTGAGCCTTCCAGCCCGAGCACTTGTTTATCTTCCTTCACTTTTGCAGAACATATTTACGTATGACTATTGCCTCTGCCTCTTCGGCCACGACCGACTCCCTCTCGCAGTGTCCAGTTTTGGCTGTAACTGCAAACGAGATATTGGACCAACCAGCTCTGCGGTCTCACCCAGGATGGATGATACTCGGTTCTTAGATTTCCCCATCATCTTCATGAACATGTCAACAAGCTTTTATGGGTAATGGCCACAATTCTAATAAAATCAGCAAAGACCCTGACTTCTCTCTGTCACCGGTATTTACTCTTACTAACCACTGTCTCCTGCCAACAGGAAAACCTACGAGATCCTGATGTAACTGAAGTTGCTGTCACATCTAATCTCAGTAATCTTGTCTAAATATGAGAGTAATCTTGTCTAAAAATGAGAAACAAGAAATAGATTAGTCACCGCTATTTTGTGTCAACACTTTTCCTAAGTAGGAAAACCAATCATTGTGCATTCTGCAGAAAAGCACAATTCAGCTGCGGTCAGATTACTTGCTTGTCTTCTTCAGACTCGGTTGGTGAAAGTCCACAACAGAACCAGGACAATTCTGAGACCTCAGAAGTCAAAAACCTCAATAAATAAAAGGACCGGAGTCCTGAGACTTTGCGCTGTGCTGGACAATCACCCTGTACAGGGACCTTTAAAAAAAGCAAGAGTAAACAAAATTCACCAAACCGCCTTCCGCTCTGAACAGTTCTCCCAGCTGAGATCGCTGATGTGCAGCAAAGCACGTTATTTCGTTGCTTCCATCAGAGTACAGAGACTCGGAAAACGCAGAGCTCAGGAAAAGCAATCGACACTTGAGGGTTAAGGGCTGTCACAGCAGCCAACAAAAAAAAACCGGGGGCCGGGGAGGGGGAAGCAAGCATGCTCCATCCGTCAGACCTGGAGCTGATGAGTCTGCAGTCAAAGACTGACACTTGAAATTCCGAAATTTGAAAAATGTCACTGGCCCTCACGAAGGACAATTAAGTAGGGCCCGGAGGGTCCCGAGCCAGGGCAGGATCTCAAGCAGCGGAAGTTAAAGGCGTACCCATGTCAAAAGTGTAACGGATCACGTTTCCTACCTTTATTCAAGGTTTTGTGTGTAAGAACCAGCGTGTGTATCACATATAACAAAAAAAGACAGTATTTTTCAGGTGCACTCATTGGTACTGTAATAAATGTCAGTATTTGTTTAATTATCACATAATAATGCCTGGAATTAAGCTACTTTTTAATTAGAGATGGAATTAATGGGGATAACTGCATGATATCTGTCAGTCTTTTCTGTTATTTTTAATAAAATTGTACCTATTGTATTTACATAGCTACAAACTGAACAGCCGTATATTTGCTAACTTTAGAGCTGAGTTTTGCTCTGTCACCTGAGAATTTCTAAACTAGTAAGACTTTATAACAGATATTATTAGCCTTTTTGACATTGCTTAGGAAGCCCACCGACAGTCCAGGTCGTGTTTCTTTGTGCAAAGAGAATTAAAAAGAATTACAGCTAAGACTGGACCGACACACGAAGGCAGGCACAAACCAAAGGGTGTATTAGATATTTTAGATACATGGAACTGAAAAATCATACTGATATTACATCCCACTACACTACCGAGTAGTTGACCGTAGTGTCCGATGATTATTATTACTATTATTATTATACAGGCATGCTGATGGAATGTTAAGGTGAGATTTAAAGGAAAGCAGATAGTTTTGTGGGTGTGAGTAGGTCAGGGTGAACACACAGCATTTCCAGGTGCCAGGCAGGCTGGCATCACGGGCAGCAGACACTGCAGTCGAGACCTTGATATCATCTGCCTGGGGTTAAACAGAGGGACTGCGACAACAGAAGAGCAACCAAATCCATCGGGAACCCTAGTTCAGTTTATTAACTGAAAAACTCCACTATGAATGATAAATAACAGCTGATGAAACACAGTTGCATAAACCTGTAAAAACAAAACCACCCCAGCTGGCATGGCAGTCCTGTCACTCTTCCCAGATAAGGGGTCAATCAGAAAAAGCAATGAAGTGAGATCGATTCCTTTTTTCTGGGACCTTCATTCTTTCCCGTATAGCAGTTTAGGAAGTACAAGTCCTTTGAATTCATTAGAATTGTTTGTTCCTAACAACACGTGCACTATCAACCCTTTTTGCTTGGCACTTCCCTCCAGGTGAGACAGACGTTGACTGCAAGGTGCGATCTGATTTAACCTAAGTCTTGCTTTCTACTGCACGGCACTTCCGCAGCAGCAGCAAAGAAATGCCTCCACAGCTACCTGGAAGTTCGGTGGGAGACACCCACAACCAACCATATTAAAACTAATCTCTTCCTATTACACCGTACCAGGAGGATTCAAAGGAACAGAAGCGTGACCTGCTTTTATCACATCCTGTTCCTGGAAGACCCATGTCAATAAACTTTGATAATAGCACAATTACGTTACCTGCTCTGTCTCAGCTTTGATTCTCAGCAGAGACCACAAAGGTTCCTCCAAAGAACAGTCAGGACTGAAGTTACCCACAGTAAGGACCATCCCGGTCGGGTAGCCATGCCACCCAGTGCTCCCAGAAAGACAAACGCTGTGATGGTTTCAAGTGACAGAAGCAAGGTTGTGTCCCTCAAAACACATCTCTTCTTTCCTGTTCTGACAGCTGATTTATTAGTAAGAGACATTACCTCTCCCTTGCCACTCTTTGGGGCAACAAAGCTGGTGAGGGGTCTGGAGCACAAGCCTTGTGAGGAGCGGCTGAGGGCACTGGGGGTGTTCAGCCTGGAGAAGAGGAGGCTGAGGGGAGACCTTCTCGCTCTCCACAACTCCCTGAAAGGAGGTTGTAGCCGGGGGGGGTCAGTCGCCTCTTCCAAGTAACAAGCGACAGGACAAGAAGAAATGGCCTCAAGTTGCGCCAGGGGATGCTTAGGATGGATATTAGGGAAAATTTCTTCATGGAAAGGGTTGTCAAGCACTGGAACAGGCTGCCCAGGGAAGTGGTGGAGTCGCCATCCCTGGAGGTGTTTAACAGCCGGGCAGACGTGGTGCTAAGGGACATGGTTTGGTGGTGGACGTGGCAGTGTTGGGTTAATGGTTGGACTCGATGATCTTAAAAGTCCCTTCCAACCCAGACGATTCTATGAGTCTATTCTTTTTGGTGCTGAGCATAGTTAGATAACTCCATATGCAAGGTTTTGATTACTTAAACTGAAGGTTGCAAAACACATTTTGCTCAATACTGCACATGTGAATACACGACACGTATCACAGACACCGTGAATCAAATCACGATGCTTTGCTTTCCTTCGTTAACTCACAGCTGTACATAAAGTCATAGAATCATTTAGGTTGGAAAAGACCTTTAAGATCTTCTAGTCCAACCATTGACCCTACTCTACCAGGTCTGCCACTAAACCATGTCTCTAAGCACCACATCTACNGCTACTGTGGGCACACCAGTTGTACTGACTTTTGCGCAGGGAACACCGTTGGGGTTTGGGTGGAAGCAGACACTAGCTCCCACACTCTCATAAGCCAACGAATGCACCCACATCAGAGACCATGTCGCTGGGGACGCGACGCCAGTTCATCATACCAACAAGAGCTTAGGCCAAATTCCCATGATCCTGGACCTACTGCTACCACAACCTCTTTCTCTCACAACAGCCTAAATACTGTGGGTATGAGCGCACTGCAGTACGCTACATCCAGGATTGTGTGCATGTGAAATTGTTATTTCTCCCAAGAATATCACTCGAGCACTCAGCCCACAGCCATGGACAGAGCCCGTTCTCCTGCCCCGTCTCCCTCCCTCGTTCTGCAAGCTTAGTGCTAACACTGATGGGAACGCACATCGCTGTTCCTCCAGCGTTACCAGCTCAAGCCATGCTAGGACTTGTCCTACAGTATGCTGTGGCAGAACACGCTTATTTTCCATGGGATCCTCTGCAGCACCGCGCTTCGTTTGTTAATGCTCTCGGCTGAGGAACTTCAGGAGCAGTGCTCATTCCTCGTACCTGCTTCACACAACGCCAAACCACGGACGATCCAGCACTGCTTATTCTGACTTAATGATGGACCTGCTGTTGCAGAAGGACTGAGAAAAGACTCAGCGGTGTGACAAACAGCACTGCAGCAGCAATTTCTGGTCACCGGCAGGCAGGGATGGCTCCTGAAGGGGAGTTCACACGCGTTACAGCTGCAGTTACTCAGGGTTTGTGCAGGAGGACCAGCAGTTCTACACCAGGATACCTGGAAAGGATTGCCTCATGTGGGAGAACCCCATTGTGACACCAACCTGGAAGAGGCAATGGTGATTCTGGTACCTTCACAAGAAGAGCGTTTTACAGAGATGTACGAACAGGCTATCTTTCCCCTTCATTATCTGGATGAAAAGTAGGATGAGGCACTTCTAAAGCAGGTTGATGTTACCGCCAGGAGCTGGCTATCATATTGCTTCTACCTTGTGGCACACCAGTGTGGTGACTGCATCTCAGTTGATGCTGGGATAGTACTGATTTATGAGAAACTATAACCTTTTTACAGATGATAACTGGTGCATTTAGCAAAACAGATAATGTGCTTTTTATACTCAGAAACTTGCTGGTGCGTTTACCAGAAGGAGCACGTGCACGTTTCATGCAGAAAGGCTGTCGTTCCGTCCTTATGCATGGACTGGTAGGTTCACCAACACCAGTAAAGGCATTATTATGCTTGATGCTGGGATGGTACGTCATTTATTTTACTGGGACAACACAGACATTATTCACACCAAAGATGATTAACGAGTTGCCTGCGCTTCCTGTTATTCTAGCAGGTCTTGTTTATCTTTAAGATGATGAGATAGAGGATCTGTTGTTACTGTTTTGTTTTTAAGCTTCCTTTCCGGCCAATTTTACTCTGTAATAATCCAAAAGCCAAAGGAGGACATCGTCTTCCAGGCTAGCATATAAAGGAGATTGACTCTTTGTTTCGCTGGTTGACTGAAGAACCTACCAAGCAGTGGCAAAGAGAGACAGATACAGAGACAAACACTTGAAATGCACTTTGCCTGAGCATCTCACCATTTATAAAGAACTTCTGTTCGAAAACTTCCCATCTGTCACAAATAAGCCAAGACTTGGTACGTGTTCAACGCAGTACAAGGGCACTGGGCTGCTCTAAGTCTCTCCCCTACCTGTCATGGCACAGACACTGCAATAGGACAAAAAGGCACAAGACACAACCATGAAAAGAAAGGGTAGACCTGCCATCGAGGTCTACTGATAGCAACTATACAAGTCTGCTCCCTCTGGCGAAGTGGTCGTTGGGTCCAAATGACCAAAAGGAAGGGTGCAGTGGTGGGGAGAAGGTTCAAGGGAGCAAGGAAAAGGTTAGCTTCCTCCCTCATTGAAAGAGGATAAAGCCATTTTACTGTATGAAAAATGCTCTAGAAGGATGACATGGATAAAACGATTGAAATCTTCCCCTCTTGCATTGCAAATTCTCCAAAAATAATAATTAAAATGGGAGATACCATTTACTGAGTTAAAGATCTAGAGCCCATCCCAGCATGTCTCATTTTCAAACTGTTCCTACAGTTTATGTCCCACGAATCTTCAAGAACGTAGTCTGATGGCCTGATCCAGAGCCAGTTTGGCCCCACTTACATCAGCAAATGAAATGGTGCCAGGGAGTCTTCCAATATCCTGGAATGGGATCATCTGCACTTTTGAGTTGTGAGCAGTCCCTAGTGCAGTTTTGGCCTGAGTCAAACAGCTCTCTCCCAAACAATTCCTGTGGGTAGTGTGGGAGCTAGCAGGAGCCAGTAATGACTCCCAGTAAGCAGTTCAGATGTAGCCGGACTCTTTTGGAAGGTAAGAAAGATTACTAGCATGGATGTGATGGTTCAGAGCCGGCTGGCTTCACTGGCAGAGTGGTCCCAGGCACGCTCAAATTAACAGCATAGGCAGCACTAGGACTTGATTGAGGGCTTATTCCTCTGACTTTGCATCTTCAGTTTCTCTCTGATATCAAAGCCCGCACAGCATTTAATCAGAAATCTGCCAGGGGATGGTGTCTGATCAGCAGCAGTGATCCAACAAACCCCGGCAGCAGTGGTAGCAGACAGGGAACTGACAATCGTAAGTTAATCAATGATTTCTGGCGCTGCTCAACAGTCTGCTTGACCACCCTGCCCCCAGCATCTCGAAGCTGGTTCCTGCAGTTGGGTATTTCAGATGACAGAATCGTTGAGGTTGGAAGTGACCTCTTGAGATCACCTAGTCCAACCTCCCTGTCCAAGCTGGATCAGCCAGAGCAGGTTGCCAAGTCCTAATATCTCCAAGGATGGAGACTCCACCACCCCTCTGAGCAACCTATGCCGGCACTCAACTTCCCTCACATACTTCATCCAAAATCAGGCAGCCTTTCCCTTTTACACCAGAGATTTTGATCAGTCTGATCTGGGATGATCAGCACAAACAGAGCAGTCTGCACCAAGGTATTCACTAACATCAAAGGAGTTGGACTTGATGATCCTTATGTGTCCCTTCCAACAGGAGATACTCCATGGTTATAAACCCACACACGCTCAGGAGGTGAGCAAGCAGCTGGGAAGATCAGACCATACAAGGTTCACGCACATCACAATGGCCTTTCAGGCCTGACTTTACACAAGCACTGGCTATTATCTAGCCAAAATAGGTATAGGTTAAAGAATGTCTAAAAGTGAAAGCTTTAACTCATGCTAGGCAAGAGAACATTGTTCCAAAGAACACACCGACATGTATTTCAGAGCTTTGTGTGCAAACAGCAAGGACTCTGGGGTGGACAATGTACATAACATGGGCTAACCGTGTAATATAGACTTTCATCAAACTAAAAGAGAAGGGAGCAGACAGGGGTATTGTGGAATGCTGCGGGATACTGAAGCTTCAAATAGCTTCAGCAGTAGTCCACAGAACTACTTTTAAATAAGATTAGGTGAAAATGGTTTCAGACTTCAGTGCGTGGAAGACAACTTCCTAACACAGCTGGTGAGGGAGCCAACTAGGGGAAGTGCCCTACTGGACCTACTGTTTGTTACCAGAGAAGGTCTTGTGGGGGATGTAAAGGCTGGAGGTCGTCTTGGGCAGAGTGACCACGACATAGTAGTTTTCAATTGTTGGTGAAGCAAGGCGGGGGGCCAGCAGAACGGCCACCTTGGACTTCCGAAGGGCAGGCTTTAGCCGTTGAGGAGCATGGTTGAGAGTGTCCCTTGGGAGACAGTCCGGAAGGGCAAAGGTGCCCAGGAAGGCTGGTCATACTTTAAGCAGGAACTCTTAAAAGCACAGGAGAAGGCCATCCCCATGGCCCGAAAAACGAGTCGACGGGGAAGACGACCAGCCTGGATAAATAGAGAGCTTTGGCTGGACCTCAGGAACAAAAGGAAAGTTTAC
>VYXH01000354.1:55029-146805 GCA_013397275.1 Burhinus bistriatus
GGATTGGAGCACCTCCCTTAGGAGGAAAGGCTGAGAGAGCTGGGACTCTTTAGCCTGGAGAAGAGAAGGCTGAGGGGAGACCTTGTTCTTGCTTACAAGTATCTAAAGGGTGGGTTGGAGGAGGATGGAGCCAGACTCTTTTCAGTGGTTCCCACTGACAGGACGAGGGGCAACGGGCACAAGTTGGAACACAGGAAGTTCCATTCAAACATAAGAAAAAACTTCTTTATGGTGAGGGTGACCGAGCACTGGACCAGGCTGCCCAGGGAGGTGGTGGAGTCCCCTCCTCTGGAGATTTTCAAGACCCGCCTGGATGCAGTCCTGAGTAATGTGCTCTAGGCATTCCTGCGTCAGCAGGGGAGTGGGACTAGATGATCTCTAGAGGTCCCTTCCAACTCTGAAAATTCCGTGATTCTGTGACTTCTTACTTAAACATTGCGCTTGCTATTCCGCTCTATGTGCCTGAAGAGTTCAACAATTACTTGAAACGCTTCTGGAAGTTAATTGTGTCAGATACCAACTTGCTTTGGAATTCATCAGCTCCAACATTAGTAGGTCGTACCATACATTTGATAACAGCGAGCACTAGATGGGTGAATTTTCTGTCCAATGTTCTCTCTACTGAACAAATTTGTTCTACTATTTGAGGGTAATTCTTGTACTGTTATTTGCTGTATGAACCCTTATTGTCTAATTACTCAAAAACTATCATTAAGTAGGTGGAAATGAAAAAATGACCTCTTTTGTACAGTGTATTATATATAATCAAAACCATAAATAAGGCCCATTATTATTCAAATCTAAACAAGGATCTCCTGCTGCCTTTTCCCTCCGACTACATGCCTGAATAAGACGAATATAAGATCAACACATCTGTTCCATAGCAGGCACCGAAGGCAGACCAGTGAAGTAAAGGAAAACCTATTTAAAAGTCCAATAGCTAATAATGAAAAATAAAAGTTCACAACAGAAAGCAAAGAACGGGGTGCTAGAATTAGTCTTTTTCACAGAATTAACAGACCGGGGACACCAACATCCTTCATCTTGGGAAAATGACTGTAAAAGGCAGGAGGGTTCCCGGCAGCCAGCGGAAGAAGCGTCCCTGGTGTGATGCTGGAGCAAACCAGCCAAATGCAACAATCACGGGCAAAAGTAGGAGAGCAGTTTCTGGGAACTGAGGGGTTTCTGCTGCGTTTGGCTCTGTAAGAATACTAATGGAATTACACTCCATTTTAGGATTCAAGAGGGAGGCTGAAAAGCAGGGATGGTTCAGTGAAGAAACAGAGGGACAACTACAAGCTGGAAAACATGCTTTTCACAGCCAGAATCTTAATTCCAAACCTCCTACTTAGCAGACAATTATGTGGTGATTTGATGGCAACCTACATATAAATTCGATTTATTCCTAATAAAACCAAACCGCAGCACACAAGAAAAGATACAACTAAATCCAAAGGGCAGAAAGGGCAACGACCGGAGTGCTCCAAAGCACATGAACTACTCCCAGGCCTGTGGCAGGCTCTTCACAGCAGAAACGTGAATGCTTTTTATAAAATGCCTATATTGTTTGTTGGTATTTTCTACTTTGAACAGAAAGTAATTCAAAGAAATCTTCTGATCTCTGTTGTATTTGTGGTTGAGGTTAAACGTCTGTGATGATTCACTTGGACTCCACAAACTCTGAATTAGGAAATAATGGTAGTAACGTCTGTGGATGTGTTTTGAGCTCTTTTGCCCAAAAATGTGAGGGAAAAACTTCACAGTAGGAAAAGTTTTGGAAACTTTTGTTTGCTACATATATATGCGATTTCTCTTACAATGACTGCAGACAAATCTATGACACGAGAAATTCCACCAGACACAAATGTAAGACTCACCAGCCGAATTCAAGCGGCAGAACATGCCAGCTCCAGATCCCACTTTGGTGGGCAGCGGAGGTCCCCGTTCTCAGAGCTACCAACCAACCCCGAGGTGCTGCAAGGGAGCAGGTCCCTTCCAAAGGACACACCAATGCAACACAGCGGTTGTTCTTGTCCTGCTGCGTTGTACTTTCTCTTCATGCAATATACGGCATTGAGATGACATTGAGACGATTCAGTCTCAGAAAGACACAAAGTAAGGTTTGAACAACGCCGTGGGAAGCTGCTGCAGAGCGTGCAAACCAGGCCTCGGAAATGAAATCACTGTTAATTTAAGAAGGGTTTGTTCTTTTTCTTTTGGGCTTTTCTTTCCTTTTCACCATCTACATTAAAACCTCACAGCCAGGTCCGCAGCCGTGCGTGCAGCAGCCATCGTCACCCCACGGAATTCCCACGGAGCAGCTCTGGCCAAAGCCAAGCAGCAGGTTTGGCCCTTTGAACCCTGCTCCATGCCTGGCTGGACGCCAGGATCAAGGCCAAGGTTTCTGGTTTCTCTTGGCAGGAGGACTTCGGAGGCAACTTTTCAAAACGCTGCCTGTACTCCAGCTGTAGGCTGAAAACTGCGCTGGAACGCTATGCGCACCTAGAAAAGAGAGGAGGGCTTCTGGCTACTTGTGTAGAATATTTGATAATATTACGTATTTTTTGAGAGGTACTATGCACAATCCAAAAATGTATTAAATCTTTCCTTAGAGGGTTTTGTGGTTTTTTTTAATCTTGGGTAGGAGTTTGGACTAAGAAACAAGAAACTACCTCCTCCTTCCTTATAAAGGAGGGAAGGAGGCGAAGGATGGAAAATAGCAAGTGATGGGACATGAGGAAATGGCCTCAAGTTGCACCAGGGGAGGTTTAGGATGGACATTAGGGAAAATTTCTTCACGGAAAGGGTTGTCAAGCGCTGGAACAGGCTGCCCAGGGAAGTGGTGGAGTTGCCATCCCTGGAGGTATTTAAAAGCCAGGCAGATGTGGTGTGGAGGGACACGGTTTAGTGGTGGACGTGGCAGTGTTGGGTTAACAGTTAGACGTGATGATCTTAAAGGTCCCTTCTGACCTACAGGATTTGGTGATTCTATAGTTTAAAAGTCTTAGTCTGCTTTACATTAGGAAACCCTGATAATTAAAATAGGCTGCTACAATGAGAAATATTTAAAGAGAGTTGAATTGCTGGAGTTCTATTTCTATTCTGAAACTATTTCAGATCAGATTTCTTCAATTTCAAATAAAACGCACATTCTGTCACACAGGCAGGTAGGACTTGGAACCAAAGCATCTCAGTTTTGTCCGATTTGTGCTTTGCACAGAGCCGCAGAGGTCAATTCTACTTTTAGGGACAGCGGCACAAGTGTTTTCTCCAGCCAGTGTGTGCAAGTGCTGTGAGCGATGCCCGAGCCGCAACAGAGTACGACTCGCTCTTCTGCAGAAGTCACGGCTGCAGCTGACGAGCAGGAGTGAAGCACTAGAAACACTTATTTTTGTGAAGTGAATACACACAGCCGTAGCGGCGCTGGAAGCTACGAATCCAGGGACAGAGCGACAAAGCTGAAGGCACAGACGTGGAGTACCCAAGACTTGTCTTCACGGACACGAGCAGGTCGGGCACAGGAAATAGCAGGAAAAAACCTCGGACTCCGCACTGGAAAAACAGACATTTAAAAGTGCAACAAATTTAGCTCCAATTCATCCGAAGGAACTTTGCTGCTGCTGAAACAGAGCTGAATTGCACTTGGGGGTTACATGATGTAGTTTTTCAAAACATCAGCCGGCTTGCCTGTGCCACGGGCGGAGCGGTCCTGCAGCCACGTCCTCAGGAGCAGCCCCAGCCCAGGAGTCCTACAGCCGCCTCCAAGGTGAACCTGCATGGCTCGGCGCATGGCTCGGCGCACGGCTCGGCGCATGGCTCGGCGCACGGTGCCCAGCACGTGCAGATGTGGCCACGGGGCAACGAAAAATTCCCATCGCTTCTTCTCCCGTCTCTGTGCTATTCAAGCGCTTATTTGGTCGCATCGGGGAGCCAGGGAGAGCAGCTAGTCAGGTTCAGTCCCCAGCTTTGATGTCACCTTTGAGATCCCCCAATAAATTACCAAAAAACTCCAGCAAAAAGTGGGAAATTGTTACCCGTTATTTCTACTGTTAAATAAAAAAGAAAGTCTGTTTAAAGTGAAAGTGCACTTTCAGTAAAGAAGAGAGATCTAAGTTTCTGGTACTTACTCAGTTTCTTTTCTGAGCAGGGAACAAAAAAAAAAAAAACCAAACCAAATAGGGGTAACTTGAATTTACAGGACACACAAACCAATTAATTGTGCAGATGAAACAAACCTGAGAATGGAAACACATTTGCGGCTGTCCCTGAGTGGCAGAGAACCAGATGTAAAATTCTCTGTAGCTCTTGACCAGTTCCTTGAGATACCTGGATTATAGTATTGTTCAAATATTGCTAAAGAATCATTGCATTGTAATTAAACTAGTGCCTATGACTGCAGTTTCAGGAAGGCGTGAACACTTAACTCTGCACAGACTTCTGTAAAATTCCAAGCACAAGATGACTGTCAGCAGTTCCTCATTGTGCCGGGCTACTTTCTGAAAGCGTGTTTATAAGAAAAAATTAGGAATTGTTTAAAAATAGCTGCTAACACCTCTCCAATGAGAGCCCCAAGGGCAAATACATCTATGGAGATGCTGAGCCAACGCTCTTTTTCCTATAAAAATGGAACATAACAACTGTAGTATTAAATCAGATCTCACCACCCCATTCCGGTGCAAATCACGTGAGCAACTTTCAAGAAAATTTGCTTGTAAGTGTTACAGATTAATTTCTCCTTTGTTCTCTTTGTTATTTTAAACAGGAGAAAACAGCCAATTCCTGTTCTTATACTAAGAGTGCTTTTTTATTTGTGGACTAGGAATGAGAAACGTGGTCTCTGCTTCCCTTTGAAATTTTGAGCTAAGTTCTCTACATGCCTTTTTGGAGCTTTTACATCTGTTTTTTAACTGTGACTAATTTCCCCAATGCCACTTAGTAGTAAACTGGCCAAAAGCCATCTTGATGCAAAGGCAGGCAGAAAAAATAATTAACAATGTATAATCCAACAACAATTTAGGTTAAAAATGTATAATCCAAAAATAGCAGCCTAGGTATTTGCCAAAGGGAAACATTTTAAACGTGTCTGGATGGGATACCATTTCCCCCCCGACTCACGCTGAAGCCGGGCTTTGCACCCCCCTGCACCCAGGCGCGGGGGCTCAAACATCTCAGCTCTTTGCTCTGTCCTCTGGAAAACTGCAAATTCAGGTTATTTTAGCAGCAGGAATGACAAACAGACTATTTCAATCTTACAGGGTTTGCAGTAATTAAAAAAATAGTTTAAGGTGTATGCTTCTGTTAGGATGATCAGAAACAAATGACATGCTAGGAAGTGAAAAACCAATCACAAACCTGAAAATATATACAGATATTTGAGATTTTACAAAAGATGAGTACTGAGGAAAAAAAATCCCTGAGCGCTACAACAATACCTACTGAACACACACACAATGAATTGTTTCTAAGCAATGTTAAAATGAAGTCTTTGCTGGTTTTTTTTTTATGTAATAGCCACTTTATTTGTATGCAACATCTCTAACAAAAACATTAAAGAGCATTCTTCAGCTGGCTGCTACCTCTAGCATGGAAACGGAATAGCAGCAACTGTTCAGAGACACTGACACACATCGGAGTTTGTTATTACGCCTATTCATTTCCAGTAATTCGCAACACGCATATTAGTTATCATGACAAAACGTCACGGTAAATTCTGCTGTTTTCCACTAAAATGTCACCTGGGTACGAATGATCTGTTAATAATCATTCTCATTGTAAACAAGGCACCAAGTGAGATATTACTTCATAATGACTTTGTTCTTGCCCTGTTTGAAATGACTAAGGGGAGAGCTGGGGAGGACGCGTCCAGCAGCGACCCGTTCCGGGCTGTTCCCCCCCCCCGAGCCGGTCCTACCGTCTCTTGACAACAGCCAGAAAGAAAGAAAACCTGACAGCAGGGTCACGCTGCCGCTCCTCACCCGCATCCCTCTCCCTCGCCCGCAAGAGCTCCCCGCAAGCCACCACAAAACGAGAGGATTACACGTTACGCAGCATCCAGAGAAGTGAACTCCGCTGCAGCAACGCGCCCCGGCACCCCAACGGCAGGCAGAGACCCGGCTAACATTTTCATGCTAAAGCAACAAATGCAAATCCGGCAAACCTTGGCGGTCGTGGCGAACGCCTCTCCGGTCCTCCACCACGCTGGCATCCCGACACGGCATCCCGGCGCGCAGCACGGCGCCGTCTCTACGGAAACGGAGCCGCCACGTGACCCAGCATCTCCTGGGCACAGCTGACAAAATGTCTTTAGGTTGGATAAGGCGGTCAAGGGTGACCTGTCCAGTTACAAAAGGACTGGGGATTTTTTTTTATTTTTTATTTTTAAAATCTGACCCATTTGGATCTGTTTGAAGGTGAAGGGCTGGACGTGCCCGTTACCCTGCCAGCCAGCAGCAGCACACCGAGGCAGATGCAAAGTTTTTTAAGAAGCAAACAACACTTTGCGTTTCACTACATTCTTCCCCCTGAATTAATGAAAAGTGCAAAACTTACGGCTTCAAAACACATGTTCATCAAGAGAAACACAAAGGCAGGGAAGGGAATGGCACACTGAGTTCAACGGCTGGCTCCCAGAGGCAGAATCTGGTGTGGCTGCCTACGGGGGCTGCTCGCAGCCAGCTGCGGCACGGCCCCCCTGGCAACGACGGCACGGAGGAGCTGCTCTCCTTTGGGAACCTCTGTCCCATATGGACATTGGTGATTTTAAAGCCTTGAGCGGATCAGACTTCTTGCTATTCCAACAGGACCCCAGGCTTCAGCAACACCAGTAAATGTGAGACTTTGACGCGTGCAGCACCAGGAACCCATCTCTGCCCACCCGCAGACAGCGGGGCACCGGGAGCCTCCGACACCGAGTCCTCCCAACACCGAGGAGCTGCGGAAGGTTAAAAGGAAGGAGGAGAGGAAAGAGCAGCAGAGAGGAAGGAACAGAAATAAAGCCTGACTAGAGTATAAGCACAGATCTAACCAATATACACGGACTAAAATGCAAAGTCCTGTACATTTTGAACTAAAAGAAAAATTAATATACAATTCATAAATTGTAAGACTAATAGAGATTTCTCCACCACGTAATCTGACCTCCTGCATGTAAAAACAAAATTAAATTTCACTCACTCACTCCAGAATTGAGACAAGTTATTTAGGTTTGTCTAAAGTCCGATTTCAACAAGTTTGGATCCAAGGCATCAAAAAGTCACAACAACTTCCCTTGCTTGCTTATTCCATTACTATCTTGATCATAAAAAGTAGATTCTTAACTGAAATTTGTTTGGCTTCAGCATCAGTAGTTTAAGTGTTAAAAAAAAGTTTCAGCTCCTTTTATCAAGTATAAAAGGCATTATAACATGCTCTATATTCTGTCCCAGAATAACAGCATCATTTCCAGAACCGTGACTGCGCATACAGGTATTACAAGATGTGAAATTATTACTGAATAAATATTGGCAATATCCCATCTCATGGTGACATAACAGAGCACCTGGACAACATCGCATTGTCAAGGAACAGGCGAGAGCTGCTTCCTAACACTGTAAAAAGATCATTACAAGACCGATGTACTACCTGAATAAAAAAGAATTCAAAGTAAAAAACCAGAATTATAATCCCTCCACTTGGAGGTTCCTATTCATTTTCCTAGATAATATCATAACAACCTTCGACCAGCCTGAAATCAAGAAGAGATTTCTCTCAGCCAGCAAAAGAACGCCTGTACTCGCAGCCGACCAGGGACACAGACAAAAAGAATTCAAAAGAAAGAAAAATTTTGTTCTGTCCTGGAGAATAAGGAAAGCTGCAGTCAAAACAAGTGTCTCATCCGAGCCTTTCTACTCTGAGCTCCTCACTTGTAACAGTGGCCAAAACGCTTCAGGAAAACCCCGAAGAGCCCAAAGCAAAGAGCTGCGAGGGCCGGGGGTCCCCAGGGCCAAAGGCTGTGACAGACTTTGGCAGAGAGCTGCCGCGCGCCACTCCAGACGAACGCTTTGCCTGTGCGAAGCAGCAAAACCACCTACGAACCAAAGGTCAGGAACTCGCCTGCGAATGGGGCAAGCTTCCCTCCCCGGCAGGAGACGGAGCTGGACTCGGTACACACGCTGCAACAACCGCAGCCTCTGACTGCGAAGGAAACATCTGTGGGCTACCAGTCAACCCAAACCCCTGGTGTGGAGACACCCGAAAACATTCTAGTTCGGAAGAAGCAAGGATCAGGACAACTACAGAAAATACAGAAACGTGCTTCCTGCACTGGGAGATGAAGGAAAATTCAATGTGGCAGGTGGTGAATTCAAATGCAAAACCTAACAGAATACCAAAATCCAGGAAAAGATGCATTTCAAACACGTTCAGCTTTATAGCCCTTTTATAAAAAAAGGTGTAATCTGTCTTCTGTTAAACATCTTTACATTTTTAAAATGTATATTTATGTAATTTTGGTAAAAAAATGCCTACAATGTGACAGAAGCAGACGCTATTCCTCAGAAGCAAGAGAATCAGCATGAAAGTTAAAAATAAGCCATCGTATTCCAGCAAAATAAATCCATACCAAATGCTTATGCAGATCTTAGGAAAATACAGCAATTTGCAAAAAACGCAGAAAGAAAAAACCCACAGAATGCCTTGATCTCACAACTGCATGCAAGCATCTAATCAGTGGTCATAATTAAGATGAGGGTGGTGAGACCCTGGCCCAGGTTGCCCAGAGAAGCTGTGGCTGCCCCATCCCTGGAGGTGTTCAAGGCCAGGTTGGACGGGGCTTGGAGCAACCTGGTCTAGTGGGAGGTGTCCCTGCCCATGGCAGGGGGTTGGAACTAGGTGGCCTTTAAGGTCCCTTCCAACTCTAACTATTCTGTGATTCTATGTGCTTTTCAGTGTCTCATGTCACCTTCTTCAGGTCACGGTGCCGTCAGTGTCAGTGCAGCAAGGCAGGTACCAGGCTCACCAGGGCAGTGTGGTGCGGCACTTGAAGGGAAGGTAAGCACACTTGACCATGGCCCATGGGGCACTTTGAGCTCTTCAGCCTGATGGGCACAAACCCACAGCTCCTTGCTCCACGGGAGGATGGCCGACTGTCACTACTCATCACGTGGACCAGCAGAAATGGTGGCCATGAAAGACTGGAACCACTTCCAGTACAAAAGTTCAGAGAAAAAAAGAAAGCAGGCAACATAAGCTTGTGAATTTGTACCACACACACTTGCACACACAGACACACAACAGTGCAACGAGAAAACCTCCAAGCAAGGAATTTCCAGTGTTCCCGTTTGTGCCCGTTACCCCTTGTCCTGGCGCTGGGCACCACTGAGAAGAGTCTGGACCCATCCTCTTGCCATCCACCCTGTAGATATTCATAAGCATTGATGAGATCCCCTCTCAGTCTTCTCTTCCCCCGGTTGAACAGACCCAGGTCTNCTCCTGGAGAAGCATCCGCTTGACAGACTGTATTTTAATACTTTGTTTTAATATTATACTGTATTTAAATAAAGCCAAATGTAAAATTATACATCTAGGACATAAAAACGCAGAGTGGATTCGGAGAGTAGCGCTCTATTTCCAAAAGCAGTGACTACAAAAACAGATTATAGACCACAGTGGACAGCAAAGGCAATTTGTTGGAAGCAGAGATAATCTGATCCTTAAATTATATATATATGGACATGTATTAGTGTTTAGGTAGAGAAAGGAAAACAAAACAAGGGCTGGAAACAGAACACAGTTTAAGAGGGGGGAAAAAAGAAATAAACCACAAATATTAAACAGGAAGCAAGACCATCCATTCAAACAAACTACCATTCAAGGAACCGGGCATTTAGAACCTCTGGGAATCAAGAGTGCCTTTATGGAGGGTAACCTTTCCCAAATACAAATTACTGGGCTCCATAGAGAAGGAAGGTGGTGACATTTAATGATCAATGAGATACAGGAGGTCAGACTGGCTGATTTAATGTCTTCTGACCTTAACTTCTATAAAAAGTCATCTTTGATGTATGTTTGCAATAAATACTGGCAACCTAAGCATATTTCTCCTTCCCTTCCTTTGTGTTCATCCAGCTTTTATTTAATACATTTATGAAGCCGATTTGGATCAGCAACCCTTGACTCTAAGAGAAAGGATCTGTATTTTCTTGGAGGTTTTGTAGGCCACAAAGCTTTTATAGGAAGGTTTTCCAGAAAATGTCCCTGATCAGAAGAAAACCTGCAATTTGTTTGCAGTTTGCACTAACAGTCGGACAGAGAAGCCCCATACCGAGGCCGAAGGAGTACAAGAACGTTGCTAACCAGAGCAGTCTCTGCTCCGACCCAGAGCGGGGTGGTTTCAGCAGCAAAGTGTCTGTCACGTTTCACAAAGCTGGTCTCAGAAAACACCAGCCCCGCTGTACCGGCAGCACCGAGGGGCCATCCTGCCCAGTCCCTTTGGGATCTGCTTACGGATCCCGGCACTGGCCCTCCTCCACCCGGAACACGACCACTAACCTCGGCCTTTTGCTTCCCTACCCTGCAACACTCTTCAGCACATCAAAAGACCTTTTTTCCAATCCCATGGTAACTTCGTTTCTTTAATAGCCTTTGACAAATGATCCTGTCAAAGGCTTTTTGAAAATCCAAATACACGAAATCCACTGGATTCCCTTTATCCGTGGACCTCCGTCGAGGACTGTCACTGTCCAAGAAGCCCAGTCAGCGAGCGAGGCTGCACTGGTTTGTACTCAGCCCCTCTCAGAAACACAACTGTCATACAAAATTTATTATAAAACAGGGTGGGGTTGGGGTCCTGAGGATTTCCAAGCAGGAAACAACAGTTAAGCATTTTGTTTTGTGCTATGATTTATTGCAATGGGCATGTCCAGCAGTTACGTACAGTTAATCAAAATTCAACCCAACATTATTTTTCTTGCTAGGAGTATTGAGTTTTGAGGCATTTCAAACAGAGCAGTTTAAAAGGACGCACAGATGTAGAGTAATGCACAAGTTAAGACATTAACTTGATAGCCAAAGATGATGTGGGTAGCCAAAGATGATGTGGTAGCCACAGCTGAACGATGCCCAGGGACAGGGGGCCATGATATTCGAGTGCCAGCGGCCAGCATCACCCATGTACACTCATAGAACGGTTTGGGCTGGAAGGGACCTCCTCTCCCTTCTCTCTCCTGGAGAAAGAGCACTAGGGCAGCTTACAAGAGCATCTCCTCTGAGCCACGTGAGCTGCTCTGGTGTACCATACCACAGACAACGAGATGTCTTGGCACCTCTAAACCTCAGAGCTTTTTGGCAACTGCAAGAAGAAGAAATGATTTCCACCAAAAGCAGAGTCACTGAATCAGCTAACGACGTTTTAGCCCCACTGCTGAGCCCTGCAGAGGCAATGGGCAGCCTGGGCTAAGAAAGAGGCAGTTTTGTAAGCATATCAGTTTTTGGCTTCCACTGCAATCCACGTGTTTTTCAAGCTTTTCACAAGAGCTGTCCATAGCAGCAGCAGCAGCAGATGAAGGAATATGATTTTTGACAGTGCATTGCTCCCTCCAGGGTTTTGAGCTGAAGCAATGAAAGAGACTCAAGTCATTGCTGCCTGAGAAAGTGTTCGTGGGGAAAAGAAGGGAACAGTCAATAAGTAGTTTCTTAACAGTCAAACAAGATAAAAACTTCTGGTCGCGTCTATCTGTCCAGAAACACCTTTGTAACCTGCAACCCGGTGTTCTTATTGTAACTCTTCACAAAGATCTTACACAATTTATCTTCATGTGCAAAGGCAAACCTTTTACACATTGTCACTGCAAAAAGTTCTGGGAGGAAATATATTCAGTGTCAAACCCGAATCTCCTTCCAAATCAGTCATACTACTCTAGCAGAGAACAAAAAAGTCATTGTGATTTCTTCAGGGAAGCAGGTGATGTAGAACCCTGCTCCATTTTAAATTCAGCAATTTCTGCCTTTCTCAAAGAGTTAAGCCTATTGGCTTGGTCTTTTGAACCCAGGTAAGTCTATGAAGTGTCATTTTGCTAGAAACAGGATCTAATTCACATTCTAACTTAATCACAGAATCACAGAATGGTTAGAATTGGAAGGGACCTTAAAGACCATCTCGTTCCAACCCCCTGCCAGGAGCAGGGACACCTCCCACTAGACCAGGTTGGTCAAAGCCCCGTCCAACCTGGCTTCGAACACTTAATGTGATATATAAATAAAATAACGTAACAGGGAAGAAGCAGCAGCCAGTCCATAGGCAGTTTTCCCCATTTAGACCCCACTGCTACACCACTCTTCCAGTGTAAAGAGAAACGGTACTTTCTTAACAGCCAGGGCATGGCTACGTTGCACCGTATACGATATATACAACATCTGTGCTGGCTAGCATGTCAGCCACATCCCTGAGCAGCCGGTGACATTGCTCCATCAGGTGGGACAGTGAAGGCTCACAGAGGGACGTGGCTACGGAGCCACAGCCTTGGCCGCCTGCTGCGCTCCGCAGCCAGTCGGAGCGACGCAGCTTGCCGGCTGTGCCGGGACGAGCAGCACAGCTTCCCTTGGGGGCACAACTTCATACATCAGGGGTTGTTACTCCCTTAGGATGTTGGCCTTGGCTGACCACCAGGACAGCACAGTAACAGAACCACGACTTTATCCTTTGCCAGCCCTGCCAGCAGGAGTGTGAACACTTTGGGAACCCCTACCAACGCCTCCTCATCCCATTTTCACTTATCTGCTGAAGGCTTAAAGAAGCATCTCCAGTCCCTTAACATTGATTTGAAGTAATCCATTGTCCTTTATCTCCCTGCGGCTTCACGTGTTTGTCACCTGGAGCGACTCGTAGCAGACAGACTCCCTTGCTGTGAGCCACCAGAGTGGGACGTACGTTTGCTCTTCAGCTGTCACCGACCACGGCGTAACTCATTAGCACAAGGCCACCTTCACTGGCGTCACGCTGAACTCCCCCAAGCTGCGAAGAGGAATGGCTGCGGAGGTGACACACGCCACATTCTGCCACCTCTGCCGTGAAGACACCGATTCCTCACAATGAGGAGAGGGGAGCAGCTCCGGGCAGCAGCACCGACTGCCACAGCCGAGTGTGACGCATCCCATCTGTCACCGCGGGCGCCGAGAGCGACGGCATTCAGCAGCGGCGCGAGAACACCCCAGCGCCGCGATGTTCGCTGTAGGACAATACTGGCAGCGGCAGCTTTTGCTGGCATAGTTATTTCACATGCTGTGCAACAGGGTTGTGTCACTGAAAGGATCCATCTCAGATAATATTTTAAAATAAAGGCTTTATTGGGAGGGGTTTGTGTTTGATGGGTCCGGAGCCGGGGAAATGATCAAGTTATAACCTGAAATAACACCGCAGTGAAGGAAAACTCTAAATTATTTCTCCCAGGAAAACCAGTCCGTGTCAAATACAATCTCTGCTTTATTAAATATAAACTCAAAAGAGTTTTTAAATGTCTGTTCATTTTTTTCCACCGTATCGACTGTAATCCCTTAAAAAAGGGGGAGCCTTTGGAGCCTATGGGTTCCAGCAATCGTATTCAGAAAGCCAATGCCTAAAAAAGAGTACGATTTCCGCAGAGCCACTCTACAGCAGCCAGGAAGCTCCCACCTAGACCCAGCTCACAATCTGGAGGAGGATGCAGGGAGAGAGATAAGGGGAAGAGAAGCGGAATGTACTGAAATAGCATTTTTCTATTACTGACCCAGCACGGCTGCAGGGATTCAGGTAAAGAGAGGCAGAGGTAGTTTCAGAAACACTCACTTATTTTTGGAACTGTACGTAAAGCAAATCCATAATTGCCTTATGGAACACATGCATAGTGCTCTAGCAGTGGATTCAGTAAAATTCCTGACTCAGACTACATTAAAATTTTTGTATGCATTTTTCATTTCTCATAAAGCTGTAAGGAAATACTGTAATCATTGAGCTGCTGTCAAACACAGAACATAAGACTGACTGGAATTCTTATTTGATTTAAAAATACTCTTTTTTTTTTTTTTTTAAAGTTTCAGTGGTGGAAATTCTACCACCACTTTTGATTTTGGTAGTCTATTCTAACCATCATTTACTTACATTCACTATTAAAAACATACTACTTGTTTTTATTCTGAATTTGTTTAGCTTTAACTTCTGGTCTGTGTCTTCTGATAGGCCTGTCTGCTAAAGCTCCCTGGGATTATATTTAATTTCTCTAGGACAGACATTTTTAGTAATATCAAATCATTCCTTAACCTCTGTGTGTTATACATACATTACTTGAGTCTTTGGATGCAAAAGCTATGTATCTTCGCATATCTATTTCCAGTCCTTTGATCATTTTCCTTGACCTTATCAAACCCTTTGGTCTTTCAGCATTTGTCTTGATGGTGGGTTTTGTAACCACAGAGTTTTCTGCCCAGGCTCCTGCCACCCCCAGGCACACGGGGTATGCTCTCCTGTTTGCGCTCTCCGATCCTGTTGGCATCCGTGGTTACAAAATCGCCCTGAAAATGCACATTCAGCCAACTGCATACCATGACCTCCACAAATTTTGAGTCATTCTACCCAGCATACTGTCCTTCTAATCTTCTTCATTCCTCCAATGTTTTCCTCATTTGCCCATCTAGCCTACCAGCAGTGATTTCATACGTTTTCCTCCCGGTCATGGAAAGGAGTGTTAACAGCACAGAAGCAAGGCTGGATCTCTGCAGGACTCTGCTTGAAAACACGCCCTATTCAGCAACCTGCTTTTTGCAGTTCTACTGAGGACAATGAGCTGAACAATTTTTTTTCCAACCTGCTGTCTATGTGCTGTATTGAGTATTGTTTTCTAAATTATTCAATGCTCATAATAAATGCGTTATGCCAACAATATCACTTTATTAATCAAAATTAATCTCATAAAAAGAGATACAAACTGTCTGACTACACCAAATTGCCCAAAGCCTATGTGTGATTGGCATGAGTTACCTTTTTATTTACTGATCCACAAAATAGCTTATCTACTGCTCAATTATTTTATTCACCATCAGTCATGTTGGTAAACATAACATGTCAGAGATTGCCCTGCTTAACTTCACTCCCTGCCCCTCCACTGCCTTGAAAAAAGAAATGAGATCATATGTATTTTTTTCCAGTGATCTGGGAAACTTTCCAATGCTCCAAGACACATCAACAATCAGCAGCAAGTATCCAAATTAAGAAATTCTTTCAAAACGCAGTTTGGACTGAAAAAGTAGATGGTGCAATTCAACATCCTCTTGGATTATCTCTGGAAGGTATCTCCCCGTCAGCACATTGCACAGCTGCTGCCCCCTGCCAAACCACCACCTGAAAACTATTCTCCAAGAACTTTTAAACCATTAGTTTACATTCTTGCTACCAATTTTTGTCTTTTCTCCTTCCCTTGACAAGTATAGCTACTTTTTTCTTCCCTTCCAAGCCTTGTTTTCCCTGGAGCACTTGGCCAAGTATTCTTAAACTGTTACTAGTTATTAATATTTTTACATTTGCATTATTTACTCAGCTGAAGTTGATTTCAGCTTTGCAAGACAGTCTCCTCTAAAGCATTTGTTAGATGCTGATGTGCATCCCATTTACATGAAAAAATGTAATCAAGTCATGATCACGGACACCTAAATAATGACTCATCATGGCCCTAAGCAATTCCTCCTGATAAGCTGAGTGCTACCAAGGAATCTCCACTATGTGACTTTTCACACTTAAAACTGGGGAAAGGGGTGTTGTGTGCCTTTTTTTTAGATTTTTTTTTTTATTTCAGTGGTACAACTTATACAGAAAACCCCAGAGGTCTTATATCACTTATATAAAAACCCCAGTAGGTCTATTTAGTCCTACGTTCATTTTATTATCATGCGATTTAGTGTTTGATATAAATCACCTGCTTACATGGCTTTTGCACCAGACCATTATCTGTTGTTCCCACAGTCGTCCCTGTACTATTAGGCGGTGTTTCCCAAGAGTTGGCTTCTTAGGGCACGCTTTTATTTTTTTTTAAATGAAAGCTGGCAGCACAGAGCAGACGTCTCTGGGTTGCCCCGCTGCTGCCAAGGCTGGCCGGGCCGCAGTCCCCGTCACCACAGAAGGTGCCATGCCGTACCCCACTCTTCCCCTCCTGCCCACCTTCTCACAGCCAGCATCTTCCCGGCCGGCGCCAGCGCTGCCGCGGCACGCAACTGCCTCTGGGCCGAGGAAAACAGCAAGGTCGTGTTTGGAAATGGAGGTGTCGTCTGCTCCTAACTGGAAGCAAAAGCAAGCTCAGAGGCACTTCTCTACCAGCTCCTCCCATGGGTCACGTATAAAACTACAAAACACAAGAGCAAGCCCCCCACTTTTGCCTTCACCGTTCCTTGTCTAGCTGAGGACTGGAACGCGTTTGAGCCATTAATGAATTAATGAGTCCTACCAAAAGAAAGAAGTAATTCAACAAATTTGGTAATCTGTGTCAGAAATAAAACTTCAGCTCATAGTTTCGGGATCAGTTTCTGCAGCTCCCTTCACGCAGGCAGTCGCAATGCCATTGCTGTAATTATTTTCATACACTACACTTATGCAATTACGTATTCTTTTATTTTTTATAGAAGCATTACATTGCAAACTACTAATTTTCTCTTGTGAATGTTAGTGCATTTCAACATGGAAGCAGCACAGAGAAAAATCTAAAGAAAAATGTGAACGGATTCATGATCTGATAAGACTTTAAACACGAAGTTGTTTTCCATGAGGCTGAGCAGCACCCCTCCTACAGAAAGTCCAGATTTAAAGCTAAGTGACAAGCTCCGCAACACCTCCTGGCCAAGGCCTGGAGATAATTCTGTGCACAATGTCCAACCTTGTCCTTGCGGGTCTGACAAGCCATTCATTGAGCAGAACCCAGACTTCAGCTCTGAATTGAACAGCAGCACAACAGATTTTTTTGGTTTTTAACTTTGAGTGCAATTTCACAGAGAAAATCAGAACAATTACATTCCATTAAATCAGATCAACTCCCCTCACTGCACAGGACCAAAGCAAGCATTATAAAAGTTGTTAAATATTTAGCAATGCAAAAACTGGAAAAAACAATCACACAGCTAAGCAGAAATTGGTAAAGCTCAAAACTATGTTGTTAAGGAGTCTAGCATTGCCACTACTCTTCCACGTCAAGTTATGGATCTTCTATGCTTTTCACAAAAGAAAGCCACACCAGTGTTTTGCCACACTACGATAAGCTTTACAGTTCTCACCTTTCCAATATTTTGACAAGCTAGCCTCCAGCTTTTTCTGAATGACTGCCACAACTGTTAAAAGGAGCGTACAGAAGAGCCAGTCAATCAAAACCATACAGCGTTAGGAAAGGCCAAAGCAGCACAGCCTAATATTGAACTGTCAGAGGTGATAAGACATTCCGATTTGAATACCTTGGTTCTCCATTCAGAAATTGTGACAGAGAAAACAGTTCAAGAAGAATCTGGTATTTACAATATCACCCCCCCGCCCCCAGCGGAGCATCAACTCCACTTACTCACAGAACCGCAAACTACTCAATACTCATGAAAATGGGAGTCCTCCAGTTCACATACATTATATCCCTTTGCTTCGCTCCTCTCTCCTCTTCTCTAGAGCACGTGCTTAAAGTTAGACACATGAAAAGATGGAGACTTTTTCTCAAGACTCTGTAGGACATTAAACCAGATCTATCTGGAGGCTTAGTTTATTATACGTATACAGTAACAGAATTTGTTTGGGGGTTTTTGTCTCAGGTTTTACTTTTGATGTGAAAACTGGCAAATTGGGGAAGCAGACTGATTTCAGGTCCCTTCAGACCAACACCAGTACAACGGTATTTCATCAGACTCATTCCATTGGTTCGACAATAAGGTCAGGATGAAAGGGTTCCAATAACACCATTGAGTGGGAAAACACAGCAAACCTCCCAGTGAGACAAAGAAGAACGTAAAGCCAATGCTCCCAGGCAGCAGCAACAAGCTCAGCCCCACTACTGCTAACATTAGGCAACATTAACTTGCAAGTAAATATGCTTAACGTTGTTTGTTTATAGAATTTTAATTGTCAGTAAATGAGAATATAGAGTCCGATCCAACACAGTGAGGTGCAAAAGGTAAGATTGATCAGTACTTTGAAATGCTACAGATGCAAGTCGAGTACACAGTCAGGCCTTAGGCTCGCTGTACAGAAACATATTCTGTACCTCTTCTCTTGTTAGCAAGATATTCTTAACAAAACAGTGGGTTTCAAATAATTTTTCAGAGAAACACCATTAACAGTTACAGCATTGCAACTTTAGAATTCTAATCTAAGGGCTCCTTTCCGCGAGCCGATTCCAAAGCCCAATACAGCCGCAGATATCTTGCTTCGTATCACTGATTTAGTGAAAAATAGATTAAAATAGATACTCACACTATATGTGCAAGATCAAGTGGCTTTTCTGGCTGCTCGGGAAACACAGGGCGCGGTGGTTCTCTACTTGGTACACAACCCAGTGATTTACTGATTGCATGGCTCAGCTTCTTTGCAGGTGATTTCTGTTTTTGAAAAGAATGACAAAAATGAGTTGACTACTACGAAGAGCAGCGTAATATGTGCAATCAGATAGCCAAGAAGAATAAAAAAAATGCATAGTACTAGAATATTCAGAATTATCCATTTACATTATACTATACCTGAGAAATTAGTACAGAAACTACACAGGTAAACAAGTTTTGTGGGGCTTTTTTGGCACTATAATACTGAAAAATGAAAGTAGTTTAAAAAAAGTATGTGAGACCAAGAAACAAACCAATTGTCTGGTGTTTCTGTGAGGGATTAAATCAAGGGGCAATCACATGCAATTAAGGGGTTTCTTACACATTCTCACAGGTTCTCTGGACACAGGCGCTGTATTTTGCGGGGAGGGCAGGGGAAGAGGACAGGACCTGGTGCAGGAGCAGGTGACCAACTTGCACGCTCGGACTCGCTGGTGCCAGCACCGCTCTCCTCCCCAGCCACCGGCATCCAGAGGAACCAGGCCCCATGTCCCTCCCTCCCGCCTTCGCAAAGGCAATGGCTTTTGAAACACAACTTTCAATTTTTTTGTCCGTTATGGGCAAAGCCAAGGTGAAACATGGTGTTAAGATAGATATGAATGACCGGTTTCTTTATTTTCTTTCGCAAATTCATTTGGTTTTGCTAACTAATCCCACAGGAGCAACTGTGCTGGGATCGCCTAAGGAAGACTGAAAGGCTGGTGACAAGTGTCGCCAGACACACAAGGATGGATAGCTGGCCCGAGTCATGCACTTAGAACGTCTTAAAATATTACGACATCCACTGAACTCATGCCAGTGATGGGGGAGGCCAGACAACGCTTTTACGAGAGCTCAGAAGTCACCCGGCAGCTCTGGTTTTCTGATCTAACCCATCAAGGGTCCACATATGTGTAACCTAGCAGCTAATTACTCCTATATAAATTTTTAATACTTCTGTGAGACATTCCAAAGTGAAATTAGGCCCAATTCTCAAGGCATATTCAAATTAAAATTCAGATTAACACTGATTTAAATAGGAGGCAAGGCTACCTAGGACAGGAGTTACACATATAGTTACAGTTAATACAAGTTAGTAACTAACAACTACTAATATTTACTAACAATGAAATAAACAATTAGTAATTAGTAAACCAGTGAGAATCTTCAACTCTGGGCCTCTTGGCTTAGCAACAGAAAACAGGCAATAAAGGCTTTTCTGAGTGGAGAACCTCTGTGTGTGAGGAAGCTGTTCCCTCTGTAGATTTACGTGGTTTGTAGTAGACTGGGATGCATTTTAAGTATAAAGTAAAATACTAATATCAACTGGAAAGCAATGAAAAAAGAGAAAAATTCCTTTCAAATTAGGAAAGAAAGATGAGCTGGATGCCTGTGAGAATATACTAGGATAGCTGATTCTTGATGCAAGATTTATTATCCTCCTTCAGTTACCTTACAACTCAAAGTCAATGGTAACTGAGAACTCCAAAAACCATGAATAGAGGCTGCCTCGGAATTTGTGATGATTGTAGTCTTGGGAAAAAAATAATTACTCATGATCATATTCTTCCCTGGAGTACGTCAGAGAAGATTCAGGTGATAGCTACAGTCAAATTCCAGTCACATGCTTCCATCAGCACCTACCACTGCTTTACAACACGTACTCTGGCCTGGCTACCACATTAAGAGCATACTGTTTCACAAATTAAACCAATTACTCAATATGTTGCAGCCTAATTCCTTTCAGATTCTGGAATTTTTATCCATCAACCCAGAGATCCAACCTGTGAGGCTGCAGAAGGCATGAGGGCCATGGAGAGCAAGCCATCTAACAACCTTCCGATACCAGGTGAAACGGGCAATTGATCTTCCCAATATATTACCTTTGGCTTTGCGGACAGAAAGCCTTGGCTCTGTCAAAGTACCACTGCAAAAATCTTGTGATGGGTATAAGATTCTTATCTCCTCACCAAGAAGGGCTTCAGCAGGAAGGATGTCAAGATAATTGTGTGCTTGAGGTGAGCCTCCGATAGGGCGCTCTGTAAAACAGCGTGTTCAGAGGCACCTCAGCTTACTGATTCACTGAGCAGTAAGTGCTAAAAAGACTTACTGATGGTAAGCTGATGGGGTTCCTTTTTCTTTTTTTAATGTGTTGCAAAAACCTGGTAGGATGCAATCGATGGGTGATCCCTGCAAACAGTATTGAAGTGCATGGCGCTCTCACTGTGAAAGGTTCTACAGATGATCATCAGCCTTTAATTATTTTGAAATCCTATGAAAAACACAATCCCATCTTTGTATTACTTGTTATTAAGTCCACAGTAAAACTTACATTATACACACAAATGCAAATGCTGTACAACCGAGCCACTGCTGCAGCTTCACTTTCTGAAAATTACAGGGGAAAGATAATTTCCATTGATGCCAACTTTTCGATAACGCTCCTCAGCACAGCCGGCAGTGAAAAGAGCAGAGCAGGCAGAGGGAGCACGCTGCTTCACAGGCAAGTATACATCTTACAGTGTCTCATTTCCCTGAGAAACAGCTATTTTTTCTTTCAATTAGCTGAGTTCTACTTTCAACGTTTCTTCTAATAAAAACCATCTATCTCATCAGTGTCGCTAAGCTCGACTTCCAGCCTGTTTGATATCGTCTGTAAGGGGAGAGTATCCTGTTCTGCAAAGATGGGATACTCTCCCCTTCAAAAAAAAGCAGAAAACACAAACAGAAAGCCCCAGAGTAACATAATCCTCTCATCCACCACCCACCCCACTGCTGCAAAGCCACAAATAACACAGTCCCCTTCCCCACCACTGACACCACCACCAGCCTCCCCAGGTAACACCATCCACTTGCCCATCAGTAGCACTACTGGTTTTTCACCATCTTCTTCCTCCCCAGCTCTTCATCGTGTTTCTTCTTGACTTTAACCTATATTTGTAAATAGCTGGGGGCAAACCATGTTTTATGAAGTATCTATAACTTATGTCACAACAGGATCGCAGCTAGTTTGGAAGTTGGATGTACTACTGCAAAATCCCCAGTATTAATAAATTTCAACTCCAAATAAGTAGTTAAAACTAATGAAGAATTTCAGGCTTTGAAAAAGGTTTCACACATCCTGGAGTCCAATTTATGGTCTTATTTATCTTCAGCTTTAGACGGGAGAACAGTCTGGTGTGCCTTTGTTTTCAGAGGCTTTCAACCACTTAACATTGCTTTCTGCTACAGAAGCGTAGCTGTAGAAACCAGCCAAGCACGCTCTGCCCCACCTTCGCCTCCATCCACACGCTCTCCTGGGAACAGCTAGCATGGCAATCCGTTTTGTTGGACTCCCTGAGGGGCATGGGACATGACTCAGCGGGATCTGCACCGCTGTGGCCATTGTATCAGTCAGATGGCAAGCGTGGCTGATGATCCAAAAATAAGTGCTGTTTATCTGGACCAATGTTTCAGCAACCTTCCTGGACCCAGGGTATTCACGGTTTTGGTTCTCCTCCAAACTGTTAAATCATATAGCCATCTTCTTTCCCCTTTTACTGATCATCTAATTGCCCAGGCATTCAGGAAAGGTTTCTTCTCCGCGTTATTCCCAAGGGTCCCTGAGACGCAGATGCCAGTTTGGCTCTAGCTATGCCAGTAGCGCTTTGCAGGTTTGAGTACATTAGGAAGGGACAACTGCAGCGTTCCTTGTGGAACTCCTGCTTTTCAGTGCAACAAAGCTTTTTCAACTGTACAGCCTTTCTGAGATTCCTCCTCTAGCAAACTCTGTGTCTTTTACATGTCTAGACCTATCCGTGGAGAATACTTACCTTTTTCCCCAAAGCTATCAGAAATATTCAAAAGAAACAGCTTCTGCTTCTTTTTCATCATGCACAGAATAATTAAACTTGGGAGAAACGTTTGCCATCAGTTACCATAAGTGTTTGAGGAATCAATGAAGCTTCTAAGCAGTTACCATTCAGTATGCAGTTATATGCAGTCTGTAGACATCCCAGTGGATCCCCTTCCGTTTGAGCTGGTTATTTGACATTTCCACATCTGGGTTCCTGTCCTCTGAAACACCCGCAAAGTTGAGAGTCAGAGGTGGACTGCTGAATTATGCATGCATCCAGATATCCAGAACTGCGTCTGTAACACCGCTCCCACCACCACTTTCTAGAGGATACATTCTAATAGAATTTTTCAGCTGAACAAGAAATGGAGGTGAGAACAGACCAGGAGAATATCACAAAGCCGTCCTTCCGCAGGCGCCGCACTGTACGCGCGCCTTCCGTGGCCACCGCAGAGACAACCTGCGAAGTCGCCTTCCTCTGTAGTGCGACTGAAGCTCAGAAGCAGCAGCCCTCAAACACAGTTTTCACGATCCAAAACAGCATCTACCTACCAGCAAGCACGTCTGGCTTCTCCAGGTCCCAGAGAAAGCTCAAAAATAAGTAAAATAAATACTTCTGAGAGGCTGGAATGTTTGTTCTCTTTTGTAACATACAACGTTGAAGGAGCCCCTGCCCTGCACTGCGCGCTCTCCAGGTGATTCGACACTCCACTTGTATAGCCACACGGTAAGGTTAAAATATCTTTCCTGTTAACCATTGGATCACTCTCCCTACGGCACTCATCCGCCGTTAGAATCAAATGCAAACCAAACACTCGGGGTTCGGTTATTTCCGTAAACGTGTCATTGACACACCAGTCAAGGACCATCCTGGATTCTACATTTTTATTTAATAAATAATCCTGTTTCTGTCCAACTTACTTCTACATAAAGCATGAGGAAAATATAACTTATGTAGCGATGCCTGTGTAAGTGTGCAACTAGTCTATAAATAAAAGTCATTTTAAGCGCTAGGAACAACTCTCCAACTGCTGTTTCCCGGAGGCCTGGCCGGTCGCTGCCGTGTGAGGGCTCTGGCTCCGCTCGCCCGGCCAGCCCCGCACGCCGCCCACGGAGAGCGGGGATTCCGCTCGCGCTGCCGGGAGGGCAGGAAAATACCGTGAAGGAACCTCCCACAAAAAAGAGGGCAAGTGCTGAGTGTGGGTGTTCTTAACCAGGTTTAGACCAAACCGAGTTGTGCCCGCGTCCGGACAAGCATCACCCTTGGGGCTGCCAGATGGGCACAACCCAGGCCGAGGTACGTGCATCCAACGCAAACGGACCGGCCGCTTTCCGCTGGGAAAACCAGTATGTTATTGACAGATACCACTGAAAAACTGTGCTCAGCGTGCAAAAGAAGTGAGAAATTATCAGTTAAATGTAACTGTGATGTTCCGTATGTTTGAAAACACATTGCATCTGTATTGTGTTGCCAGATCCTTTTCATTTCCGAATGGTTCATGGACCCTGTCTCTGTCCACCCGCCTTCCTGTCAAAGGCTGCACCTGTTAAAAAAAATACCACTTCCATCATGGAACTAAAATGCTGGAAACTACAAACTACATTAGCAAAAGTTGTTTTCTACCTTTTCCTAATTGCCTATTTATAAAGCACATCCACCCCTACCAAAAGGGTCCAGTAAACACTCGTTACAATGGGCTTAGAAATTTGTAGGTAATAAAAACTGAATTGAGACTTGGTGGGCAGGAACACTCGTTTGAAAATTGAGGTTTTAAAGTTATCCATTTCTCTCTCTCTCTTCTCTGCCCTCCCCTCCAATATCTGCCTCATTTTACTGATATTACCTGTAATACCATAAACTGCCCCAGATACGAACAAATAAGGCAGCATTATCCCCCCTGCTGCACTGAAAATGGGGGAGCAAGCAAAAAAAAATGCTGGAAGTCAGTGCCTGGAGAACCCTCCCTCTTCTCCCAGCGGAGGAACGGTGCTGAGCAGCCAGGTGGGTCAAGCAGAAAGAAGCCGAGAGGGAGGTGCAGCGAGCGCAGCGCACCCAGAAGGGCAGGGGAAGAGGGGAGCGGGCAGAGGGAGCTGTGGGTGCGCGGGGGCAGCGTGCCCTCTGCCGGGAAATCCTCCGGTGGGAGAGGAGGTTTTCCGCTTCAGCCCACGGCGTGGTGGAGGCCACACACGGACAGCAACGTGACAGGGATGCTGAGCACGCTATTTAATACCGTGTCCCCTTTTGGCTCGGTTTTAGGGGAATGAACAAAAACACGTTCAAAAATGTTTAATAACTTTAAGGTGGTTGAAATGGGAAATTAAATGAACCAGAAATATAAGAGATGTAATTCTGAGAGCAAAATCTTATTAACAGCCACTTACAGTACTGCAAGCCTTTAACTGGGTAGATAAAAGGGTCTGCCTTTTGTTTTAGATTCGATTAGTACCCAACATAATGACTTCCCAACGGAAGCCGTAGATATTATCACTATAGAAACAACTAAACATGTGTTCAGTTTGTTGATACCTGCTCCAAAGCCACCATGTTAAGGGTGCTTATAAATAACAAATGTTCCATTATTTATAGCAGGAAGAGCCTTCTAACTCAGCTACAGTTCGTAATAAGCCATCAAAACTTATACCCTAGGGTATGAGCCTTTAGGGTAACTTGGCTATTTTAACATTTTACCTGAAATTTATAGATGACAGAGGCTGCTAAAGTTTAGCAGACTAAAAAAAAAATAAACAAACAGAATGAACAATGACTAATCTACATGCTTTCAAAATTAACAATTTGATTTTCAGTTCTGCTGCGTGTACATAACTAAATGAATCACTGTTTAAGGCTATTCAATAAAAACAAAATTGAAATAGGCCAGAAGGAAAAATTTGGAAAGTGTCTGAAGTTCCCCGCCTGCCCCCCCCAAAAAACAGGCCACAACAAGCAATGTGTTCATGCAGCAAAACCTCTCTTTCAAAAAAAGGTTTCTACCTGAAATTACATATATATATATATAAAATCACTATAGCAATGTGTATGTTTTTATTTTTTTATATATATATACACACACATAAAATCACTATACTATGTGATTTATAGTATCAAAAAATTATCAAAGGCACTTCAGAATTTCAGGAAAAAGAACCTTCTGAAAATACTTACAATAGTAAGTAAGTAAGTAATGCTTGTGCTGGGTCTTAGGGCTCCAAAACTCTGAAAATACACCATACAAGACTGAGCTAGATCTGGCTGGATTGAAAGCCCAGAAAAAATAAATCTCTGTTTTTCTTGTATCAGAGTACCAGCTCATCTCTGCAGATCTGGTCAGCAGGAGTCTTTGGGTCTTCACTCAAGAAATTACTGTTGAGTAAACACGTAGGTAGGTCATGCTATTTCAGCTGAAGCTGCAGCAGTGCTGAGCAGGACGAAAGAGTTACGCTGCACGTTTGGCAGTCACGTCGTCCTTTCTAGACACCAATATAGTGTTTCCACAACAGTCTGGCATTGCTGATGGATGTTCAATTCATAAGCAACCGCATTGCCCACCCCGTCCTCTGCAGAACGACTCCCCAGCCATGAACCCTCCAGCAAACTTTGGGGCTGCTGAGTCCCACCTGAGAACTTTGCCATTTTCTGCACTGAACTGCATTTTTTTTGAAAATGGAAGTGATCCAGACTAGACACCTTCAAATTAATTCCCTTTGCTGGATGTTCTTCATCTTTTTGTCAGGTTCAGTTTTGCCCCTTTACCAGCAGGACTAGTCACCCGGCTAGTGAAGGCAGAAGTGTCCTACTGAAGACTGACCTGAAAAAAACACTTCAGATTCCCTGACCTCACCAGCTGATGGATTTTATTACCTGTCATTTAACTAGCAATACGCTTCACATCCAAAACTTTGATTTTTTAAATTAAGAAAAACGAAATTTCAATTTTCATAAAATTAACACACAAGACTTGCAAAAGTAAAAAAGGTTCAAAGAAAAAATATGTAGGAGACCTCTCTCTTAAAAGATCCCTCTTCCATGCTCAGTTAATAGGAGACAACTCAGTCTGTAGTAGTATTTTATATATCCCTGAACTTCTTGGTCCGTTTAAAACATCTTGTTGCGTAAAAAACCCAAGAAATGGTTAAAAAGGCTCAGATATAAGTTTCTAGAGCCAGAAATACTACTTTAAACTACAGGAACGTAAATGCTCCTTATTATTGTCTTATCATTTACTGAAAGCCCTCCGATTTCTCCATTTCTGTCCTTGATTTCCATCCTTTGACCTTTAGACAACCTTTAGCCTCTTCATTTCATCTTTCTTTGATTTGGATTCTGACTATGGTGAACAAGAAATCTAAGTATCTCCTTCACTCTTCATGCCTTTCATTCTTTGGGCTCATGCCCCGGCATAACGCCGGGGTTGTACCACACAAACCTCCTACAAACAGATTTACATAAGCACACCTTTTAAAAGTGTTCCTTCCATGTCACCTCCTGCTGCAATTTCTTACTAGTATGAGTTACATCTTGTTTCTGTACAAGACAGCCAACTTCGCTGCTGCTAAAATTCCTTCTATAGACTTCTGGACCAATGGTTTTTATGCGTCAACGCTTTCACTAGATAAGATATTAAATTCCAGTCTCTTGCGAGGTTCCCAACTACTGTGATTTTCTTTCATACATTCTTTCCTTTTCTTCTGTAAAAACTCTGTTTCCCAATACTGTTTCCAGAAATCATCTGCCTCCAGTTCTGTGCTTTGTTTAGTGTTTCTAATTCCCTCTTCTCCTTCCACAGGGAGAGCACGGAAGGAAGCGGTTCCAGAGCCACCACCTGGTCCTGAGGCCAGATCATTTGAATTCGTGATCTGCAAAGCAAGGTGGCTGCAGCCAGGCTGTCTAGTAGGCATGGGTCCTCGCCTGTGCCAGCTCCTAAACCTTTGCATCGGAGCTGCTTGGGAGAGTGCCATTTGGGCCACGCTAAGGCTCGGGATTGCTCTGACAGCCCTGCAGTTCACATCCTGCAACAACCTGCCCTGTCGCCTTTACCAGAAGAGCGATCGTCTGAATTCGTCCTTTTCCATTTCTGTAACTTCCCACTCCTCCAATTCACATTTTTGCTTAAAGTCAGCTTATTCCATACAGCCTAGCATCATAGAATCATAGCATGGTTTAGGTTGGAAGGGACCTTAAAGACCATCTAGTCCAACCCCCTGCCCTGGGCAGGGACACCTCCCACCAGACCAGGTTGCTCCAAGCCCCGTCCAACCTGGCCTTGAACACCTCCAGGGATGGGGCAGCCACAGCTTCTTTGGGAAACCTGGGCCAGTGCCTAGTAAGAACCAAAAGCCTCACAAGTGAATACTGGAGCAAGTTGGGATGGCAGGTTCACAGATCCTAGAACAGGACGGGGCACAGCCCGTCTAACCCACCTCACTGCAAACACAGGCCAGAGACTTCAGAGGGAAACAGCTACATTAGAGTTAGAGCTACTGCTTAGATACGTCTTTGTATTAAAAAATGCAGGCTGGATTTAGATATCCTTTAGGCGATAATAATCTACTGGGAGTTCAGATTAAACATTCCAGCAGTTTGTTACCCACATAGTTAAAAAAGGACAATATTTAAGACTGAATTTTCCTATCTTCGCCTTCCAACTACTGAATGGTATTAAGCCCCAATTTTCCAAATTAAACAGTAATACTATAATGACTCTTCTTCATGAAGATAATTACTAATTATAATCCAATCTTCATTTGAACATCTCTTTGAATAACTAAAAGGTTGGGCCTAATATTTTGCCATAAAATAGGTTTCTATATCTAAAATTGTCTATTATTTCCTGAGATGTGATTAGCATATACTCATCTAACTGATTGTTATTTCTCGTATAATTTCTTTAAGGCTTTTTAGTTAAGAGTTTTCGGTGCATACATTTACAATTTTCAGGACAACAACAACACTACATTTTTCTCTTAAAGAAATACGATCTTGAAAGATGCCACTTGGATGAAGTTCCTTTCTAAGCACAGCATTCATGCTAACTGGTTTACCTTCTTGGGGAGGAAAGGCATTGCAACCTTTAAGTCTCTCTAAGCTAGAAGAGAGGAAAATATAAGAAAAGTAAGACTGATGTGAAGAGGTGAAAAAACCACGTTAAGGCCTTGAGAAGGACTGTACTGTCTTGTGTGCTTCAAACAGCACTGATCACAATGACAACCATCAATGAATTAACAACATGACTTGCAATAAAAACAGTAGACTTTACCTATTTAGACGCTTTTGCTATTTGAAAACCTTTAAAAGTCCTGCTGTGCAGTTCTACTATAAAAACTTGCAGAATAAATTAGTACAGAGGTGGCTGTTTCAGCATGACAAACAAAGGTGAGTTACCCAAGAGGAATGCTCCTTCATCTGATGCTGGTTGCTATGAGGACCATTTGCATGGCCACGCCAAAAACAGTTTTGACAGAGCTGGTAGTTGTGGCACTGCTGGCATCGGTACCGGAAACCCATCATGCTCTCACACCGGCAATACGAACATTCCACGGGATGGAAGACTTGGTGGAGATGGGGAAAGAGGGGAAAAAACAAAAAAGTAATAAGCAGACTTTAGGAAAACCTTGACCATCAAATTTCATTGGAACTTCCAACCCCCGCCCCAGGTTCTTAACCACTAAACCAACTTGTTATTCTGGTCATGGATTTTGAGTGCAGAGCAGGTAATTTCAGTAAGATTAACCATAAATGTAAGCTGATGATAACACAAGCAGTTCCATCTGACAAGTTCAATGTTTCTTCTTCAGACTTCTCCCTCCTCAGATACACTCAGACCCCGAAGTCTCCATGAAAGTCCAACAACACTGAGCATACATATGAGTGGGCAGGGAAAGCAGAGAGGCTATAGTCACACAGGCTAATTTCTGCCCAAGGAGATCACTTTGCCCGCGAGTCAGCTGAGAGAGCTTTTTCACAGAAGAGGCAAATTCAGAGCACCATGATGGGCTTCTGCTCTGAATCACCTCTCACCAAGGACCTTCCCTCGCTCTTCCCTGACTGTCGGCTGCCTCTTGTAGCTCTATAGCTTACACAGCAGGGATCCCCCACGTCCCTCTACATCTTAACATCGCGAGAACGGGAAAATTAAATTAGGTGTGTCATGCAGAGTCACCATCAGAAGCAGGCTAAATAAATAAATAAATGTTTCTGCCCTGTTCTTCTACCCATGAACAAACAATCACAGACTCGCTCCATTTAAGAGATATGTCTTCAGAATAAACAGAAGAGGAACGTGAGAATGAGGTAAAGGAGATATCTTACTATGTCAAATGCATCCCAAAGGTGAGGCACAGGAACTAGAATGGAAGGATGAAGGTGAATTACAGGAGCAAATGGTTTAGCATTGCTGTGGGTCTAGAACGTAAGTAATTACAGCCAGGTATAAATAACTGTGCTATGGAGAAGACCACAGGAAAAAAGAGCAGCTCACTGGCCAGTCAGCTGAAATTCTGAGAGATGTCTATTATAAGCTACTGAAAGATGCAAAAAAAAATAATTAGAAAGAGCCTGAAGTTTTGATCTATGATAGAAATTACAACTTAGATGTTCCAACTGAGACTTGGTGCAGTACTGCATGGGGCAATAAAGTTAATGCAGAGACATGGCTTCTACGGGAAGGCTTGGCCAGTGAAACAGAGCAGAAGTGCCTGAGACCTCATACTGGATGCATATGCCAAAACTGTTGAAAACACACAAGTAACAATTAAAGCAAAGACAACTTGAGCATTGACCTGGTCAGGAATGGCATGGGTAATTAGGCCGAGATGATTAGGCAGATGACGCTTTATTGCGACACACAGCAACACTGTATAAAAGCAAGGACTTGATCGTGGTGGGCGATTTTGATACACAAATGCCCAGTGGGAATGGACTGTAGAGGAACTTGTGACTTTTTTTTTTTTAAATACAAAAGGTAGAGAAAGCAATGAAAAGAAAGACTTCTAGATTTGTATCAAACAGTAGAAAAGAACTGGTTGAAAAAGATGACAAGTGACCTTAAGTCAACAGGCCAGAGTGATTTTGTGAATTTTAGGAAGCAGAAGAGAGAGAACATGACTCCAATGCAGCACATTTCAGAAAATGCATGAGAATTAGTAGGTAAGCTACAGGAAGAAACAATTCAACAGGAAAACTGAGTCAGAAGAACAGTCAGTTCCTTAAAGAAATGATGCTAAAGAAACAAGCATAAACTATCTCAGGGCAGAGAAGAGCAGACTGTAATAAAAGAGCAATGTGGCTAAAATTAAGAGCTCCTCAATAACCTAAAATTCAAAAGGAAACCTACAGAAGCAAAACCTGGGACAAATTATTAATGAGCATTAAAAGAATAACTCAAATATTCAGAGACAAAGTCAGAAAAACAGAACAAGAGAAAACTAGCAGGGGATTTAAAAGGGACATTACAAGAATTGTAATTATGATCCTTAAAAGGGGTGTGAAATTATACATATGTAACTACTGACTTCTCGTATTATTTTAACTTGTAGAATACATACTGGAACAAATAATAAAGCAAAGTACTGTAAGCACCTGAAGAACAACAGAGAAATGAGCCAGGGACAACATTTGCCAAATCAACCTAATGTCTTTCCATTACAGAGTAATTGACCTTGAAAACTGGAAACAGGCATTGAATGTCATCAATTTTTCATTTTATTTCAGTACTTCTTACAAAATTGGTCTCCCATGATATTCTCATGACAGCGGGAAATAAGCAACAGATAAAAGGACTGTAACTTGGACGTGAATCTCATTGGAAAAAGACCAGTTAATTGTCAAAATGGGAAGATCTCATAAGCAAAGGTCATGCACTGGTCAGTATTTTTCATAAACATATTGAACGATCACCAAAAATGTCCGATTTGGGGCTTCACATCTCAAGGAAGATGTGGGTTAATTATATGTACAAGAGAAAGCAACAGAATTGTCTGAACAATATCTAGTAGACATCTTAGCTAGGAGCAGACTGTGAGAAGGTTTCATCAAACATGCAAGAGGTACTTACAAAAAGAGCAATACATTCTCCAGAGCCAGTGGCCAAAAAACAGGTACTTAAGGGTTTAAACTGCAATAAGAAAAAACTCATGCTAGAATATTAGAAAAAAACCCCCACTTTCTCACCCTAAGAATATTTAATGAGTGACCTCACCCCAGCTTCAAGTCCAAGGAGGAGCCGAAACCTTTTGGTAAAGGATTTTAGAAGCAGCAAGGCAAATCTTTCAAGAACATGTAGATACATTCAAGTTTGCCTTTGGAAAGGGAGATGGATGAAGTCACAGGTTCCCAAAGCTTTTTTGTTTTTTCGCACCCCTGCCCACTATCCCCCAATATCCTTTCTGCCCGTGGCAGGATTGCTGCCTCCTGCTAAGCCTGAGCATCAGGTCACTACCTTAATGAAAGCCAATACGCTGGTATCAGCTGGTCGCAGCACGTTCTGTCTACCTCTGCGGACCACTTCATCCTGTCTCTTCTTCCCCACCTTTTCAAAAATGTCTCATCTTCTCCGACTCCACGCATTTAGAAGAGATTACTATTGCTAAAACACAACAAAAGTACTACAGAGCCCTGAACAAAAGAATCGAAAACTTGAAATAGATATGCTTGATTTAGGAAAGCAATAACAACAGTCTGATAAAATAAAACATGAGGCAAAATAATAATGGCAACAGCACTCAAAGTACTGCAAAAAGCATGCTCTAAAAATGATTGGTGAAGAGAACATCGGAACAATCAGTATCAGAGATTATTAGATCATGGGCAAGGTATCTGGCCATCAAGATAGAAACCAAAGAGGTGCACTTTTTGGTTTGTTTGGGGAGGGTTTTTTGTTTCAGTTTTGGGGGGGGTTTTTGGTTGGTTGGGTTTTTTTCTTTTGCTGAAAGTGACAAAGTTTAGCTGGATGGGAAACAAATAAATGAAGTGGAACAGCATGCTTCCTCCCAGTACCAACCTGCTGTCTTCCCCTTCCTGGCCCACTGGCAGGTGGTATGTCATGATATTACTCTTCTCATTTTTTTTTGTTCATTTCTGAATGCCATAAAATATGGTGTTGCAAACTTTATTTCTCTTCTCTCCTATTCAGATCGCCTTCCATGCTCCCATCTGCGTAAATCCAACTGGACTGAAGTTGCCATGAAGCGGTCAATTGAAAATGTTTTTCCCATCATTGCCATGCCCAACTCCAAGTCTCCCTTGAACCACCGTGTGTCCTCCCACCTACAGACTGCAGGAGCTCACCTCGTGTCCCAGTCCCTTTTTCCTCTCTCCTTCCTACTCTTCCTTTCCTGCCTCTGAAATACTTGTTCTAATCAAAATGCTCATGCTTCATTTTCTCTGCTTCAGTGATCTGAATGTTTTTATGTTGTTGACACCTTCTCTTTTGAAGGTGTCCCATTACCCAAAGCTCCCTACCACATATGGCAGTGGGAGTTTTAAGCTTCTTTCCACCTTTCACTGCATCCAAGTCTTCAGTCATTCCCTTTTCTGGCTGCCAATACTCCAGACTCAAACTTCCTACTGGGTCTGTCTTGAGAGAGACAACCTGCTCCTTCCTGCCTTCACTCCTGCCAGCAGACCAGTTCCCTACGGAAGGTGAGGAAGGTCAGGAGAGGGGAGCACTAGAGAGCTGTGGGACACGTTCTTCTACCTCCCATCCCATGGGACCCACCCCAGTATCACAAACTGCTCAGGCTCCTGCAGTGCAGAGTATCCTCGAAAGAAACCTCGTCACCAAACTAAACTCACCCATGAAAGCTTGGAAATTCTTCCAAATGAAAACTGGAAGGTTGTGAAGTGTCCTTTCTCCTCTTCCTCTTCTTTCCTCCCTTATCACAGACATATTTCTCATTTGCTTTCTTCTACAAACCCCTAATTTATTCAAAGATCTTGTGCCATCTCGTGATTTAGCTCAGACTGCTCACAGCCATTCCTTCTTTATTTTTGTTTTCTTTGGTCTGTTCCCCTTGCTCTCCAGCATCAAAATATACACGCGATTTAGGCTTTCAGACTCCAAAGACAAAAAAAATTGACCATATTTTCTTCTCTGACTCCAAGTTCCTTTTGTCTCAAAGCTTACTGACTGCAAGCTTACTGTCTGATGTCCCTCTCCTTCAGTTCTGATCTTAAGAAATCCCTCTGCCTCTCACATTTCCAGAGACGCCATTCTGGTCAAAATCCCTTATTACTGTTTCCCACCCAAACGTAGGTATCGTTACTCCACCACCAATTTTTGAGTTGCAAACTCCAAATCCGATATTCCTCCTTGTCTTGAAATCTCCATATAGTGCCCTGGCTCACTGTATTCATATTTTGTCTTACATTTTGACTGCTGATGCCAAAAATGAGTCTTTGCTCTGTCTGAACAATGCCCCTCCCATGGAGGCATATGATTAGGGCTTCTAAAATATGATAGTAATATAAATGACAGATTCCTAAAATTAAATAATGAAGAAGAGTTTTAGAGGAAAATTGTGGATCTGTATTTTGGATCCACATGTTGTTTCAAAGAACCCTAATTTTAAAGGCACATGAGAGAGGTAAAAGAGATGCAGGACCGAATGACCAGAGACGGGGCTGGAACTGAGAAGCAGACCCACGTTGTCTGCTTAAACGGGACCGAGTGTCTCCATGGGAAGAATGGCATCAACAGCAAAACATAGGTAGAAGTAAGCAGAGGAAAAGAACAGAATCTCTATTAAATTGTGTAGGAGAAATTCCCAAAGACATTAAAAAACTAGCAGTTAAAGGAAAACTAAAATTTGACAGCTGCAAAATGCATGAAAAGAAATCAAAGAGGAGATAATAAAATTAGAAAGCTAAAGCATGATGAAGATGTAATAATTCAACATTTTCGACATAAAAACGTTTCAAGGAAGACCTGGGAAAAAATCCAGTGTTCAAAGCTCTGACTAAAACAAAATTAAAGTCGGAGGAGAAACGCTGTGAAGAACTTGCCATGACTATAAATACAAGCTCCTATTATAGTATTCTTTACACGTGGTACTAATAGCTACATCTGTAAACAAGACATACTGCTACAAGGCTTTGTTTTGTCCCATTGGACACAAGCCAGCAACACTGAAGTGTACATCCATCACTTTGAATTCCATACTCCAATGTAAAATACAAATGACAGCGTTAGCTGCAAGATACAAATGCAATAATCTGCTTAACTGACCAATACATACTACAAAAAGCCAAATACTCCAAATACTGCATTCCTTTTAAAGCTGGATGTAATTTTACCACAGAAATCATATCCAGTATATAATGTACATGCCGAGCTCCAGGTTTCAACTCTGACTCTCAGCTTTTTCCATGGAAACTATTCAAATGAGCGGAAAGAGAACTCTTCCAGGAGATTACCGTCCTTAGCTAAAAATCAGTGAACAGAGGCCTGCTTAGGCGGCAGTTTAGAGCAGGAATCTATAGTTCCCTATTGACTAACGCGGAAACCTGACCTCCTTGGTCTAAATTAACAGTTGTGAGTACACCCAAATACTCTCCGGTCCTGCATTCTGCTGCCAAATCTCTAAACAAAACCTAATCTCTGGGACTCAACACATTCTGCTCCACTCGCTGCAGTGGAACGCTGCTTTACAGCCTGTGATCGATGGACCACGTGGGTCTGATGGACTACGTCCACGGCATCAGCAGCTCATGATGAACAAAGCAATCTGGCACGCACCACACAGCAGCCTACGTAGAACCACCTTTTAAAATATCTGCATTCCACTGGAAAGCTTAGGGACCAGCAAAACAGCAAAGACTGAAGCACACTGCAGAATTTGTATCCAGAAAAGAAATGACGGTCTTAAAAACTCACAGAATGCTACCAGGGAGACACGCTCCAAGGTGCCAAATCAGATGATGGCTCTAAGCAGGGCACAGAAAAACCCAAGTGTATCACAAGACCGAGCCTAAGTTGTGCAAAGACTCTGCTGAGTAGTAGCTTTGCATCTTCCGGTACTCTGTAAACACGCCATACAGAATTACTGACTTACGCCACCCGAGTTATCACAGACAGGAATTAACACATGAGAGCAGCATGGACTGAAACATCTTTGCAGAGTCTTTTTGAAACGTGCTTCCAGATGTTTGTCATCACTCGTACAAGTGACACTGTGCCTCTTAGAGGACAATCAGTCTGCCTAATTACAATGATGCCCACAGCACTTTGTAGCTTCCTTTCCCTTTCTTTAAAGCAATCAAACGGAGTATCTAAATAGTTTACAACTGGTCTTTAAGGAGCAGAGTTCACAATCAGAAGAGTCTTCCTCAATGAGAACTTACAACTCGGGCAGTGCAGGAAATTATCTATTGCTGGTATGGAAGATTTTAATGCTACATTTTTCTTAAGCCTTTTGTTTACCTACTGGCAAGCCAAGGACAATGCAGACCTCCATGAAAATGTCCAGATTCCCTAAAGCAAAAACTGAAAAAAAATTTGGCTCCTGAGTGATCATAAACACAGTGTCTCAAAATCACAGTTAGGACAAAAGGGAGAGTCGTTGCTCTGTGGATGTCAGCAACACGTTCAGAGCAGCAAAGGACAGACTGAATGGAAAGCACGAGTTTCTGTTAATGGAACCCCTCTACCACCCCCAGAATAATACTGAAATAATTCCAAGTATGTCTGTATACTTATGTGACATTTCTTACTGGAAGCTAGAATTCATGGAAACCTGGGGAAGCACAGAAAGAAAGAAAAATGTGAAAATAAGGCAATTCTGCTTCTGGAAAGAGCTTCCCCTGTGTTTCAGGGAAGGCAGAGAAATGGCAACACAACCCACCCAGAGACTGAAAATCCTGCCCAGGCACTCATCTGCCCCTCTGGAAGCGAGAGGGGGGGAAAGAAAGACAAAGGGGGCAGATACTGGCCACAGACCATTGCAGGGTCTGCGACAGCCCAGCGTGGCCTCTGCCAGCCTCTGCTCCCCCTCCCACGTGGGCAGTGGCGCTTGTGCAGGGACCTTTCAAGATGGTCCCTGTACTTCAACATCACGGTACAGGTTGGGGGCTGACCTGCTGGAAAGCAGCTCTGTGGAAAGGGACCTGGGAGTCCTGGGGGACAACAGGAGGACCATGAGCCAGCAATGTGCCCTTGTGGCCAAGAAGGCCAATGGCATCCTGGGGTGCATCAAGAGGTGTGTGGCCAGCAGCTCACAGGAGGTCATCTTCCCCCTCTGCTCTGCCCTGCTGAGGCCGCACCTGGAGTACTGTGTCCAGTACTGGGCTGCTCGGTTCAAGAAGGACAGGGAACTGCTGGAGAGGGTCCAGTGGAGAGCTACAGAGATGATCAGGGGACTGGAGCACCTCTCTGATGAAGAAAGGTTGACAGACCTGGGTCTGTTCAACCGGGGGAAGAGAAGACTGAGAGGGGATCTCATCAACGCTTATGAATATCTACAGGGTGGATGGCAAGAGGATGGGTCCAGACTCTTCTCAGTGGTGCCCAGCGCCAGGACAAGGGGTAACGGGCACAAACGGGAACACAGGAAATTCCATCTCAACATGAGGAAAAGCTTCTTTCCTTTGAGGGTGGCAGAGCGCTGGCACAGGCTGCCCAGAGAGGGTGTGGGGTCTCCTTCTCTGGAGACATTCCAAACCTGCCTGGACGCCATCCTGTGCAACCTGCTGTGGGTGACCCTGCTCTGGCAGGGGGGTTGGATGAGGTGATCTCCAGAGGTCCCTGCCAAGCCCTGCCAGTCTGTGATGCTGTGATCCCTGTCGAAACACCAGCACATCTGGCCTGTCTTCTGAGGAAATCATCTTCCTCCTCCCAAGAAATGTGAAAAAGACAAAAACCAAAAATGGCATCATCACCGCAGCTCTGTGGATTTTTTAAGCTTTTTTTTCTTCTTTTTTCCCTTTTTTCAAAGGAAAATTGAAAATTAATTCCACTGCGAGGCTCTGTCTTTCCTTGTGAAAAGTAAAAGACTGACCCCAGCTAAGACTGCTAAGCAGCTGCTAAACACAAATTTTTTTCATTTTAGGAAAGGCAGAAATTCTCAATCCCATTCAGAAATTATTGAAATTATTTTGATCTTCTGGAAAAGTTAAAGCTTTGTTTGTCACAGAAGGCGGCCAAATCTTGAATTACAATACCTGACTGAAGAACAACTGACACTGTTAAAAAATGTTATGGAACATTTTTAAATTGGGAACTCCTAAACAGGAATTGCATTCTCCCTACCACACACATTTGTTTATTTAAAATAGTTGTATTTCAGATAAGATACAATCCTTATCCTAGAGAGTCTACGAGCTAGCAAAGTATTTCTACAAACATTGACATAAGCTTAAGATAACAGCCATGGCAAGTTTAAAAGCCAGATATTCTTTTCTATATTTTCCCTTTGTTATAAATGGGAGAAGAAAAAAACCCCACAGCCTGAAGACTTCTTCCACTTGCATTTACAATGGATCCTACTTCTACAAAAGCATAACTAACCAGATTAGAATGCCTGCACAAAAGCATACTGTTATCAGGCTGCACATTAGCATACAAATTGAGATGATGGCTCTCAAAAATAACGTGCTGGCATATTTGTTTAGCTCAATACTAGCAATCCATGGAGTTTATTTGATGCCTGGAGAAAGAAAATATGTTATTTTTTTACCTGTGAATGTTATTTCGCCAATAAAACATGCTCATTTCAGAGCTTAATTGCCTTTTGCTTATATCAGAGTTGAAAAGACAACCAAGGAAATTGCAGGATTAATTATTTTTTTTTAACGGTGTCAACCAAGGTGTTCAAGTGCCTCTGAAGTAACTCAGCGCTGATTGCCAGAGTAATTAATGTGAATATTTACAAGCTGTGAGAGAGACAAACATCTGGTTGGGAGGAAAGGTTAGGGAACAAAAGCACTACACTCTGACAAGGTGCAATCCAGAGACAACTAACTTGTGGTGGGAATCAACAACTGACTCTGGACCAAGACAACTACTAAACACTACAAGGAAATGTGTCCAAGGTAGTAGTAGCAAAGACAGAAACTTGAAGGATGGATCTTTATGGACTGGGCCTGGTTTTTATCACATAAACATTGTTTACAGACTAGTGGTGGAGAAGGAGAACTTCAGGGAATGATTTAATGGGATTTTCATTGCAGTCCAACCTAGAATCACAAAATCACTGAACGGCTGAGGCTGGAAGGGACCTCTGGAGATCTGCTCAAAGCAGGGTCACCCAGAGCAGGCTGCTCAGGCCATTGTCCAGTCAGGTCCTGAGTATCTCCAAGGACGGCGACTCTGCAACCTGGGCAACCCAGTGCAGAGTTTGACTACCCTCACAATAAAAGAATTTCTTCTTATGTTTAAACACAATTTCCTGTATTTCCATTTGTGCCCATTGCCTCTTGTCCTGCCACTGGGTACCACTGAGAAGACTGTAGCTCTGTCTCCTTTACTGCCTCCCACCAGTTATTTGCACCCATTGATAAGGTCCCCCTGAGCTGTCTCCTCTCCAGGCTAAGCAGTCCCACCTCTCTCAGCCTATCCTCGTAGCACACATGCTGTTGTCCCTTAATCTGCTTTGTGGCCTTTTGCTGGACTCCAGGAAGTCCACGTCTCCCTTGTACGGGAGAGCCCTGCACTGGACACAGTATTCCAGATTTGGTCTCACCAGCACTGAACAGAGGGCAATAAACATCTCCCTCAACCTGCCAGCTATGCTCTTCCTAATGCAGCCCAGGACACTGTTGGACTTTCTGGCTTCGAGATGGCATTGCTGGCTAATGTTCAACTTGGTGCCCACCAGGAGCCCCAAGTCCTTTTCTGCCAAATTGTTTTGCAGCCAGACAGCCCCCAGTGTGCACTGGTGCATGGTGTTATTCCTTCCCAGGTGCTGGACTTCGTACTTCCCAGTGTTGAACTTTGTGAGACTCAGGAGGAAAGAGGCAAAATTATTTCTGAGACCTCACATTCTCATGAATCTGCACTGGGAGAATCCTCTTATACTCGTCTGGATACCAGACTACAGCCTTGCAAACCTATTCTGAAGAAAAAGTTGAGCACCTCTAGTAAAGCACCTGCAGTAGAAACAAAAATAAAAAACCCTGTGTAACACTAGAGAGTGAAGTTTACCTTGAGCAGGGAGGTTATTTATCATGAGCTGTCCTTTTGTGCAAGTTTTGCCTCTAAACAAGAATCCACCTTTACCATTTCCACTGGTAAAGGTGGAAAAGTTTCCCAGTTCCCACAAGTTCTAGTATCAGATCGCAACATAACAGAGCTTCATCAGCTAGAGACATCTTCTGCAGCTACCCTAGTAAAGCAAGGTCCAGCACCTGGGTGAATATCAGAGTTACTCTCCCTGTTGTGACTGCTGCTGGTTTTAGTTTACACTGGATATGAGAACCTGTCACTGAGAAATTGCATAGTGCTGAAACCTAGGTGCCAGCTGTAGCTTAAAACTTGAAAACTGACTGTACCAAACTCATTAAAGGGCCCAAATCAATGTCTGAAACGTAAGCCCTTTTGGTAATGGTGGAGCACTATGACACAACTCCAGTATTTTGTCTGGGAACCTAACGTCTCAGATTTCAGCTCCGGGATGGCCATAGGGAGATGCCAACTCCTACCTTATCCACTGCTGAAGTTACCACTGTGCCAGTCCTGGAACAGAGCAGTCCTACACACAGCACTGAACCACTGGTCAGGATCAGAAGCGGAGGCAATGTCTCAAAGGAGTACATACCTGGGGCAGTAGCCCATCATCAAGCAATGGATGAAGACTAGAGAATCTTTGTGGCCAACTCTTTCCTCCAAATCAGAGGCTTGGTTTTGGCTGGCTTGCAAGGTTGACAAAAATCTGACTGAAGGCATTAGTACAACATACCACCGTACCCAAATAAAAGATGCTCCTCTTTTAAATGAGCATTGATTTTGGATTCTTTCATGTTTTTGCGTATATTCTGGAAAAGTTTCCAATTGAAAGGAGAGAGGCATTTCTGTAACCTCCTACAAGCATTCATTTCAACAAAATGTATGGTTTTCTAATATATGCAGATATTAAAACATACACAACCCTTACAAAGTCACTTCAGATTAATTTGCTCACAGAATCCACAGCAGTAGCCATTGTCAGCACAAGCTTCACATAGAATCACATCTTCCATCTTCTGCTTTTTAAAGACTGAAAATGACCGTTTAATAGGAGATAGACAATCCAGATCCGTAAGGACAATGAACTCTTGGCTATGTCCCGTCCCAGACTTTAAACTATAAAAGCTTCTGGCTTGCTTTTTCCTTAGTGGGCACATCTGTAATCACAGCTGTGTCTTCCCTCAACATTTCTTTTCCCACCACACGTCCCAGTAATCCCAAGCTCATTCCTTCTACTGTCCTTATCCTTCCAATGTGCTATTTTTACCTTCCTGTAGTCAGGCCCCCAACACCAAGCCTCTCAACTTTTACTGGAGACACATAATCCAGACTTGATCTCCCCCACCTGCTGAGCCTGCTGTGGCTTGCCACATACCTCTGTACATCAGCGCCAATGATTCCTCATCAGCGCTTTCAAGCAGAGGAACTGCTCCCTGACTCTGGAGCAACAATACCACTTGCAACAGAATAAAGGTTTCTGAGAAAAAAAAAAAAACTGTAGTAACTTAGAGGGCAAGAACACTGGCACAAATTTTCAATGGTAACATCATTCAGCAAGCAGCTTCAGAGGCAGCTGTAGAAGAGGCTGATCAGAATTAGAAATATAATTTTAATGCCACAAACATTAAAAATTATCCTACCAAGTTATCTGAATGCAAAACCTATCTGTAACAAGACTCCTACGTGTAACATAGGGTCAATTCTGGGGATCAACTGGCAGATCAGATGAATGGGGAGAATCTCTGGCTGCTTGGAAGAAAGGGTCAGGAAAAGAGGCACTTATGCAACTGCTCCCAGTGAAGATGGCTGGACTGGGATCTGCGTATTCTGGAGCAGCCATATCGCACAATGAGGGCAACAGGAGCTGTCAGATAATACAGGAATGCGTGCACTCACCTAGAAGGATAACAGTATTCTGGGTACCTAGTAATTTCCTCCAGGTAATTTCAAGCAGACTCTGGATTATCTCTTAAATCTTCCCACCATTTCACTTCTGTCCAAACATGATGTTTAAACATTATACCCTTGCCTAAGCTCTGTGCAATTCTACCTGTAACTCATATAAACTTTTTTACTGCCTGTTTCCTTTCTGTACTTATTCCACCCTGTGTGCTTTTCTTGAAGTACAAGTTTATAAGGATAAGAGGATAAAGGAAGAGGCAGAAAGCAAGAAGTCGCTGTTGCCCTTCTATTAGTGCAACCTGTCACATAAGGATGGGAAAGACACTGCAGTACTGTAGTTTACCTAATATTTTAACTAGATCAACCTCCCCACCTTTTTCATAAGTTTTCCCATAAGATTTGTCGCCATGAAATTGCTCTCCTCAAAATTATTTTTAAAAAAATAACTTTTATAATGAGACCAACAGGAAAAGTCTAGAGCAATTGGGAAATTCCCCTTCTCTTCTGTTGCAATAAAGAAGAAGAGGGCCATGGAGCATCACAACTCCAATCTTGTTCAGCGCTGAACAAATGCAGATTAAATTCACAACCAGCTATGCTTTGCAAGAGGATTAAGAGAAGACAATGAAACAAACGCGAAAATACAGCATATCGAAATCACAGCAGTCCTTAACCATGTCACAGGCACAAATGCCAAGAAACAGAGAATGGCCTATAAATCATGAAAACTTAGTTAGAGACAGACTGCCAAGCTGTGCTTGTAAAGGCTAGGCAAAACCAAGGCTCTAGAGTTCATCTGCCTGCATCTGAAAAGGAAGAAGTCTTTACACCTTGAAATGATCATAAATGCATTAAGCAGAAGAAGAGGTAACAACTAGTATGGTGGGGGTTTGGAAGGATGATAACATGATTTTACTCTGTGGTGAAGAAAACAAAAGTTGAGGTTTAGTTTATGGTGAAGAAAAAAAAAAAGGAGTAGGGTTTTTTTTTCTAGAATTCATATACAAAACATCATACACGTATACTGTGTGCAACTCCAAAAGAAATTAAACACACCACCTTTTCAGCCTCTAAAATCAACAACTAGTTTCTATACACTTTCACAACCTTCTGCAGGAAACCTTCATGCTTCCCTGAACTCCATAAAGCCCTCTCAGCCACACGAGTCTTTCATCACTCCTTCTCATTGTTAATCTTCAGTTTTCCATCCCTTATTCCTCCTTAAATACTTTCCATAGGCAGTAAACCCAGGAAATTTTAGCTAAGTGAAGGTCTGGAAGTGAAAGGAGCTCAGCATTTACCTCCCATAGTGAGCACTGAAGTGACTCGTGCTCAAACGCTACTCAAGACAGACATTTGAATGGGTACCAAAAATCTTAGGGAGTCAGCACTTGAAAGTGTATGTTAAAGCATAGTTCAAGTGAAGTTTTTTAATAAAGTTTCAGAATACACATGAACATTTGGAAAAATATTGTTTTTCTGCTGCTTGTTTTCTCATCTTCCACTACTAACGATGCGAGAACTCTAAAACGAATCTTGTTTTGCAGTGTTGCTGATCAGTCTTCATCTCAGAAGTGTTTTCACTCTAACTAAAGTCTGGCCTTAAATGCTCTGGGACTAAGACCATTACACTGGAAATGATGAAGGCATTAAGTGCTTTGTTACGTGAGAAAGGACAGCAGATTTACATATGTTGAACAGAAACCCTGCTCTGACCAGATGTTTCAAACAAGAAAAAATTCCATTTACCATTTTCAACATGGGCAAGTCTGTGCATGAGGGGCAGCCACACAAGGCACTGAGGAGGTGGATCAGCCATCAACGTGTCTAAAAACATGTTTAGCATGATCTTTTTCTGCAAAGAAAAGAGAAATACAACTTATTATAAGAAAAATTTCAATTTTATACACCAAAAACTACTACAGCCTTAAAATCTGTCTCTGACTCAACTTCTGTCTACCAGGAATATTTCATATGCTATAAAGAGATAAAAATCACAACTTTGCTCAGGGAGTTTCAGTCTATATTAGGCAAACAGTAACACCACAAAGAAGGTATTAGTATAGACATGATATAATCATACAAAAATAAATTATAAACAGATGAACAGAAAACTCCAAGAAATGGGAGACAGGATTGGTTCCCGAGTTGCAGTTAAAGAAAGAGGGATACAACAAATGTAAGCGGAGGTTATTTAACAGTGTAGAAAACAGTATTTCAAACACACAGACAGCACTGAAAAAAGTAGACACACATAAAAGTACTTAAAACTAATATTCATACATGATTCACACAGTAAATGATTTTTTTATAAAGGCAAAATGAGAAAAAAGAGGGAAGGGGAGAACTAGGCTAAGATTTTAAAGAACTGTCACTAAAAATGAAAGTGAAATGAAATCGTTAGGAGAAGGAAGTCAGGCATGTTAAGAGTAATACTTGCTAAGGTTTCAAATTCAAGTGAGTAAGAGAAAATTTCTGCTGCAAATACAAACAGATGGCGATAGCTGGTAAGAAAAACAGCTAAGAATATTATGGATACAAAGAACAAATGTGTTGGCTTTTGCATACAATAAGCTAGATGCTTCACAACTTCTCATAGGCAGACGACCAGCTGGTCAGACGGCACTTTTGTCTCAGCTTAGCATATGCCAGCGTTACTCCACAACGCGTCCTCAGCGGGGAGGGCAGCGGAGCTAGAGGAGAAGCCAGTCTGGTTTTCTAGGAGCTGTGAAACTAACTGTCGCTTTCACTTGCGACTATCGTGCCAAAAATCAAGGTGTTTGTTGTTTGTGGGGTTTTGGGTTGTTTGGGTTTTGTTTTGTTTTTTAATTAAAGAGGAGGTTTATATTTAGAGCACCAATATTTTTGTGATTAGCAGCAAATATATACATCTAATACCTCTGCAGCTATCTACCCTGGAGACATAATATGGAATTATAATTTTCTATCCCAGTTACCATTAAGGAAAATTCTAAGAAATATTTAATCTTACTTCTTTCACCTTTTGTAAGGTGTCCTTGTTCCAGTCTCTCTGCTCAGTAAATGAAAAGCTTCTCCCGAATAGTTAACTGCTGCTCCAAGAGAGTCTTGGAATTTCCTTTGCCAGGTACGACATGAGACACACTACCCGGACAAGACCGAATGCCTGGCTCTCGCCTGGCCACTCCAGCCTTCCCTCCTCCTCCCGGCCAAGCCGTTCTGCTGGCTATTAATAACTACACACAGTCAACCTGCCTTCTCCTCTCTTTGGGTGAAGAAATCCAAAATCTTTTAACGAATGCACATCTTGGTAAGGCCGTGAAGCACTCTAAATACGCTGAACCCAGCCTTCTGAAAGAAGGAGAACCACAGTTTTTAACCGGGAATTAACTGCTTGTGGTATGCAATGTCTGAAACCAGAAAGGGCTGCTTGTGTAACCAGGAACCACTGTGCTAACGATGTCAAATGGCAGTATCGTCTGTAATTGATGTGCAGGTTGTATGCTTCAAATCTTAACAGAATTATCTAGTTGCTTACTTGTATAGGTATTGTACAACTTCATAAAAATGCCTCCAAGGTTCCCGATTTTGCCTTGGCTCTCATCTCTTCTACTGTTTCATATACAGCAGTATGATGGTTACTCCAAATAATAAATCCTGCGCATAGATAGACAAGTTTTCTGGGGACAAGACTCAGGATCCATTCAACATCCCACCCATTTTAAAAAAGTGTAAGAAGGAGGACTCTGGGGACTATCAGTCAGCCTCATCTCCACGCCTCTCAAGATCATGGAGCAGATCCTCCTGGAAAACATGTCGAAACATACTGAAGACGGGGAGGTCATTAGAGACAGCCAGCATGGCTTCATGAAGGGCAATTCATGCCTGACTAATCTAGTGGCCTTCTATGATGTGACTGCATCAGTGGACGAGAGAAGAGCTATGGATGTCATGTACCTGGACTTCTGTAAGGCTTTTGATACGCTTCACCACAACATTCAGGCCACTAAATTGGACAGAGATGAGTTTGACGGAGGGACTGGTCGATGGATAAGGAATTAGCTGGATGCCTGCATCCAAAGAGTTACAGTCAATGGCTCAATGTCCAAGTGGAAACCAGTAACGAGTGGTGTCCTTCAAGGGTCTGTACTGGGACCTATACTGTTCAATATCTTCATCAATGACATGGACAGTGGGATTGAGGGCACCCTCAGCAAGTTTGCTGACAACACCAAGAGGAGTGGTGCAGTTGACATGGCTGAGGGACAGGATGCCATTCAGAGGGACCTAGACAGGCTTGAGGAGTGGGCCAGTGTGAACCTCATGAGGTTCAACAAGGCCAAGTGCAGAGTCCTGCAGCTGGATCAGGGCAACCCCAGTACCAATACAGGCTGGGGGATGAAGGGATGGAGAGCAGCCCTGCTGAGAAGGACTTGGGGGTACTGGTGGACAAAAAATTCAGCATGAGCTGGAAATGGGCACTGGCAGCCCAGAAAGCCAACTGTATCCTGGGCTGCATCCCCAGCAGCGTGGCCAGCATGTTGAGGAAGGGGATTCTGCCCTTCTACTCTCCTGAGACCTCACCTGGTCTACAGCAACCAGCTCTGGGGCCCATGGCACAAGACAAACATGGACCTGTTGGAGCAAGTCCCGAGGAGGGCCACAACAACGGTCAGAGGGCTGAAAGACCTCTGCCATGGAGAAAGTTGTTCAGCCTGGAAAGGAGAAGGCACACTGGAAGCGTGCAAGGTCAGGGTGGATGGACTTTGAGCATCTTGATCTAGTGAAAGACATCCCTGCCTATGGCAAAGGGCTTGGACTAGATGATCTTCAGAGGTCCCTTCCAATCCAAAATGTTCTATGATTCTATGACTCTATGATTAGACAGTGATATATGATATGCACAGTGGCAGAAGAACCCAAGCTTCTTTCTGCTATAGACAAGGACGTTCCTCAAAGAAAAAAAACTGGTTCCCTTTAAGCAGTGAGAACCTCATAAATTTTCAAAGCCCTTGTATGGAGGGATGCAACTTCCATATAATTCACAAGAGGGCAGTAGGGACACAGGCTTTAGGGTTTTTTCACAGTTAGAGGTAGGAAATTTTGCAACCAATTGACCAAAAAGAATCACACAGCATTATCACTGCTATCTCGTCTGTCTGGTTACAGGCATTCTCGGTGGTGGCAGAGTTGACAGGAAAGCAAACAGCAGTCTCTTCCTGGAAGCGATGAACGTGTCAGAGAAGGAGCCTAGATAAAGCCCTTTATTGTAGCTGGTCTAACATCTCCTACTGCGTTCAGAACCCAACCACGCAGCAACCACAAAAACATCACTCCGTCGCCATTTGTGATGCAAAACAATCAAATAATCTGCCAGCAGGTTCCAAACTCCAAGTACATAAACTGAAAATTCGTAAATGTGAAGGTACAACCAGTCATGAGGGTCAAATGCTCCCCAGGAGAACACACACATTTCTGCATAGATACTTTCTGTAATCACCTGCTTACTCTCTATCCTATTTTAATAATGTTTTTTATCAATTGCTGTTAGCATACCTACTTGTCTTAATAGCTCTGTAGTCTCAGATCTTCTTGCAGGTGGGTGCAGTGGCAGGTTATACCAAGGCTATTCTTATACTCAGAATATCATAGACTTGCTTCAACAGCAAAAACTCAGCCAGTTTTATTGTTACACTGCCAACATGCTTGTTCCAACAAGATGTTAATGCATCTATTTCCCCACAAAATACTGGCACAAAACCACATCCCCTGAGCCAACACAAAGATATGCAATTTTTAACTCTACAGTGATCAAAAAAAGTTATAGCAATCTAAGCAGCTGTGTATTAGACCCCACCTGTATCTCCAACTGTCCTGCACCGTATGCTTAAACTGAAACTCTATCAGACCGTGCTTACACCACCCTTTATACACAAGACCACCCTGTCCTTAATAAATAAATCCTTAATACTCCCTTTAACAAGACTGCACATCCTGAGCATCCTTCTGACACTGTTAAGCTTGTGCAGTCAGTTCAGCTCTCAGCCACACCATCCATGGTGCCTCAGTCGGCCAACACTTCAGCAAAGCTTTTATGTGAGCAAAGTATGCACAAGTCAACGCCCATCTAGGCCTGCTTGTATAGTTTGTGCTGCCGAGTTTCGACAGAATGATGTGCAGTTTGACTCTACAGAAGCCAAGCTCCCAAGACTCCAAAGTAAACTTCTTAGCTCAGTACAAACACTGCAATTACACTGCTCTGTAAATGAGGTATGAAGCGGGCACACCTCTGCAAGGATAGGACAGGCTGTGCCATAAACACAGAAAGATTCTGACGAAGGCAGAGAATGTCATGGTGATGCAGCATCTCCATGACAAACAGATGGACTGTAGCCAAGTGAACATAAGTCTTAAGAAAAGTATGACATGATATCTTACATCTGTGGAAGCCCCCACTTGACCTAGAACACCCAATTACTACTGGAAGCTCTTTATACATCTGGAAGCCATCACAAAGAATGCAGCTCTTGCCAAAAGCATCCCAATAAACTCCATTTTGTGAAGGCAACAAGTTTGAATTATTCCATCTATGACCCAAGAAATGAAACAGAGTTGTGGAGCGTATACAACCACTGACGCTTCTTTGCCTATCTGCCCTTTCACCACTCAGACAGCAGTAAGTTATGAGCCTTCTGCACCTCAAAGAAGCGGCTCCCAGAACCAGGACCTCCATGAATAGCCAGGAACCACAGCTGGCCAGGAAGGATTTGTCTCTTGGCAGTTTAAGTAACACCAGGGAACGCTGCTGGCACTAAAACCCAATCATAGATGCTTTTACGTTATTAAACCTGTGCTTGGTTCAACCACTCACTCTCCTAAATACTTCCAACATCCAGATCAGGCGTTAATATCAGCTAGGAAACATTTTTAATAAACAATTTCCATGTAACCACCCTGCTTGAGGGAATAAGAGAGTTTAATAGGATGGATGTGGTTAGACTATTCCAGTTGGCTTTAGGACCACAGAGCAGCTCAAGTACAGATGTAGCTTACATGTCCATCATGTGAATGCCAAAGTCAGAAACGGCACAGCTTTACCAATGCCATCTGGAGAGAATTTCAGCAAAAGGACAGGCTGTAACAGGAGAACGTCATGGAAGTACCCCTGGGAAGCTTATTTTCAAATCTGGGAGGCATAGGAAAATGAGATTAAATCTAAGACAGATTATCCATCTACTTCCCACGACCTGTTTGTTTCAGTGTTTTCAAATAAACGAAAGAACGGTCTTGGGGTACAGTGTATATCTGGATTAATCAAAAAAACATTACCACTCTCTACAAACCTGGCCTTACACTAGGGATTTTGTTTTGCTGAACAAAATTAGAGCAAAGGAATTTCTAAAAGTGCATCAATAGGAAGAATTAGCCTTCTTGTTTGTGGGAGTGAAAGTTAGAGCACTAAGACGTGCTGCAGGCAAGCCACGTGCAAATCATAGAATCGTAGCATTGTCTAGGTTGGAAAAGACCCTTAAGACCATCAAGTCCAACCGTTAACCCAGCACTGCCACGTCCACCACTAACCCGTGTCCCTCAGCACCACGTCTGCCCGGCTGTTAAACACCTCCAGGGATGGCGACTCCACCACTTCCCTGGGCAGACTGTTCCAGTGCTTGACAACTCTTTCAGTGAAGAAATTTTCCCTAATATCCATCCTAAACCTCCCCTGGTGCAACCTGAGGCCGTTTCCTCTTGTCCCATCGCCTGTTCCTTGGGAGAAGAGACCGACTCCCCCTGGCTACAACCTCCTCTCAGGGAGTTGTGGAGAGCGAGAAGGTCTCCCCTCAGCCTCCTCTTCTCCAGGCTGAACACCCCCAGTTCCCTCAGCCGCTCCTCACCAGACTTGTGCTCCAGACCCCTCCCCAGCTCCGTTGCCCTTCTCTGGACACGCTCCAGCACCTCCATGTCTGTCTCGGAGTGAGGGGCCCAAAACTGACCACAGGATTCGAGGTGGGGCCTCACCAGTGCCGAGTATAGGGGGACCATCACTGCCCTAGTCCTGCTGGCCACACCACTGCTGATCCAGGCCAGGATGCTGTTGGCCTTCTTGACCACCTGGGCACACTGCTGGCTCATCTTCACGGGCAGTTACCATACCTCACTGGGCTACCGTGGTGAGATTTGCATCAAGTATCTTAGAAATCTCAGTCACCTAAGTCTAGCTAGCTACAGTGGCCTCTCTTTAAAGGCATCACAGAAAGGGTGACATCTCCGTGGAACTAGTATGGCCCACAAATGCCTCGGCCGGTACGGAAACAGAAAAAACCCCCAATTTATTAATTCCACTATTAGTAAAACAAAACTCTGTCCTCAGTAACAGATGAGCTGGAACCCTCATTGTTTCCTGCATCAAAGGCTGTTTCCTACTGTGTTGTATTTCAAATATACTAATTGCTAATTAACTTAAATTTAGCAAAAGTGACTATAAATTCTAAATCTAAATACTTCAGAAATACTTCTTCCAGGACATAATCATGACCAGAGTCTAAACATTTAATTTTAGGCCTAAGATTATCTAGGTTCATGTCTAGAGTTGAATTAAGGATTATTTATATTATTTACATGATCTCAAATTAGAAACAATCAGAGCAACTAAATTACAACTAAAACATATAAAGAAATAAAGAGCTCTTAAGATTGTTACTACAACATCTACTCCAAACATCCTATGTAATGGAAGTATTTTGGAAAAAACAGCGATACCAATAAGCACAACAGTGAAATTGATTTAGATACAAACTATATGTACACAATGTGTGTTTTATACAAACCCAACGAACTAGCAAGTGATTTGTTGAAACTAATACGCTTAACACACTGAGAAAGCTTAAGAAAAAAAAAAAAGAACAAGGGGAAAATAGTAAAAACGCTGTTTCATGTTTTAGAAAAGAAATAGGTCATCCTTGCTGTTCTGCTGGGGAGCAGGAGTGTCCCTTCAAGCAGGGGGAACAAACTAAAATTGTGCAAAATCCTTTAATTGCTTAATACCCAAACGTACTATTTTAAATTATTTAGACTTTCTTAAAACTGCTTCGGTTATATAGTGTATGTTAGCAACCCCCCTCCCTCCAAATCCCACAGAAACTACAGCCGAGGCAGCCAGTGGACTTCGGAAGAAAGCACTACATTAACAAGCAATACGAAAATCCTGGTTTGTTAACTCTTACTTGTTGTGGGAAACAGGTCCGTACAGAATGCTCTGTGTATCCAAAAGAAGGCCCCTCAAACACAGCTGTTGGAAGTTTTAGAACTTCTTTCAAAAACTGATCAAACTTTGTAAATATCATTAGTCCATTTGAATCTGATATTTGAGAGAAAATATCTGTAAGAAAAATATAATAAAACCCTACAGTAAATACATGCTTACTACAGAAAAAAAAAAGTCAACCCATTTAAACCCCAAGAAATTTCTGCTTTTTTTTGTTTTATTCTGAACATAATTTTCTTATCACTTGCTATCAAGATAAAATTTATAAATGAATGTATTCGAACATGCTGGGATATAAATCTTCCTGTTTCCTCCACCCCTTCTCACCCAGTCTTGAGCAAGGATTCTGCCAGTGCATTAACTGTAAGAGCAAGAAAGCAGAAGCTAGGAGGCATTATAAATGTTTCAGAACGTTACATCTTCATGTTTACGCCTTCAAAATAAAACTATATAAAATCCTTTGAAAAGTCTCCTAGAACTAAAAACAGTTGTAAGAATCACAGTCAAAACTCCTGGTAAATCTGGTGCACGTCAAGTAACACAGCATTGGAAGAGAGCGGGGAAGCGGGGTGCAATGACCGCCACCTCCAAGGACAAAACACGCGAGCCATGCCGCTGAGTGGACGGGGAAGAAGAAATCTGATCTAATTTTCTATCAGAGATGCTGCGCACACTGAAGAGCTAGAATAGGAACTTCTGTCCTTACGCAAGAAAAATGTTTGTGATGAGACGAGGTATGCTTTTAATGAGCTATGTGGGGCTAAATATATTTCTGAAATCAAAAAGAGGATCGAGCAAGATGTTCAGCAATCTTGTGCACATGTGGAAAAAGAAAGGTCGGGAGGGTGCCAGAAGGTGGCAGGGGGGAGGGCAGTCGTGCAGGTATTTTCACTCCCCCGCCACGCTCCTAGCTATGGGCATGTGGATGGAAGGACATCTCCTGAGCCTCCTGCTCCGGGGTCCCTCTGTCCCCTTACTGCGCCCAGCTCAGCTCCTCCAACCCCTCTGCTCCAGCCATCCCACGCCACCAACCCAAAGCTCCCTGCTCTCGTGTCTCAGGAAAGGGAAAAATACAGGAGAAGATGTGTAGATAGCATTATAAAAAAATGATGTCATATAAAATATTAGGAGAGCTGCATACAGATAAAGCAGATCAAAGATCTCTTTGGAACAGACAAATCTCTCAAACAGCAGAACTGGGTCTCCGATATACTTGCAGAGTCAGATTACTTTATAAAGGAAGATTGCTCTAATAAGAGCACTAATATTAGTAAGACCTAAAATTTTCCAAGATGTGACAGATACCAGAATTCTTCACTAAACAGTCACTGAATCATCTATGAGGTTATTTAAGACACCATCAGTAATCAAACATCAAAAAGGATATGTTGACACAAAATAAGCTTAATTTAAGTGATCAAAGCTAGGTCCATAAAAAAAGGACTATTTCAGAAAGGCATATTTCTAGTAAACTAGAGAAATTATTCCAATCTCCTGAATGAACGGGCTCATGAGGAAGCCTACAATATCTAAGTTAAGCATGATAAAGCTATCTGGAATTTGTATCACTGGCTAAACAGACAAGCTTGAAGTGAGATCTGAAGCTCTTGGTGAATAATCTTATAAGGCACATTAGGAAGGTGGGGGGAGAGAAAGAAAAAAAAAATATAAATGGGGGTCAGAGGGGACCGCTATATTTTAGAAAATTAAGCTAAGCAGAAAAATTAAATTTAACCTGAAAGTTGAATGTGGAAGAAAAGCCAGGATCAAAACCATAGAATGGTTTGGGTTGGACGGCACCCTGAAGCTCATCCTCCACCTGCCCCTGCCATGGGCTGGGACAACTTCCACTAGATCAGCTTGCTCAAAGCCCCCTCCAACCTGGCCTTGAACACCTCCAGGGATGGGGACGCATCCCTGCACACAAACGAAAACTATGGAAACAACTAAAACTAATTAGAGAGCCAAACTTCCAGTATCCTAATCCATTCTAGGTCAGCATCACTCCAGAACTGGCATATGCACAAAAACTGAAGGTCTAGTAATAAATCTGTCAAGGTGGGACTGGTAGAACATGACTGGAACGTGACAGTACTTGTATTTAAAAACGGACAGAAATCTTCTGGGTAAATACAGTCTATTAATCTGAACTCACCAGTATGCAAGATTGAAACGACTTTAAGGAGAAAGTTAATTAAAGCTATGGAAATAAATTGAAAATGAGATGACATAGAACAGGCTGTATCAAGGGTAAATTAAAAAAACAAAAACACAAACCAAAAAAACCCCAAACCCCATTAGCCAATATCTTGCAATCACAAAAAAAGTCAGTTTATAGTCAAAGTAAAGTTGAACTTATTTACATGGGGAAACTTCCACATAGGAAATTACCAGTGAAATTGGAATAGATAAAGATTAGTAGTATATAATTATATATTCATCTGCCCTTTTAAAGGGCAGTAAATTACCCTCAAAGAGAAAACCTCAAGCTAAACAGAGGCTAACAGTGTAATTTCTCAAGAGCTCACCTCAGGACCACAACAGGCACATGCTAATAAAGCGTCCTGAAGAAAAGGTATTATATTTTAATTCACACAAAATTTCAGTTCAATGCTACTATGCTATAAACATTTTTTTTTAAACCAGAGAGAATCACAAATTTAGAACTACAGAAAACGCTGCTCAGTTCCAAAGATATCAACATAAAATGGTACTTGTGTACCATTTTGACCCTCATGAAGTTCAACCAGGGCAAGCGTAGGGTCCTGCACCTGGGGAGGAATAACCCCCTGCACCAGTACAGGGTAGGGGCTGACCTGCTGGAAAGCAGCTCTGTGGAAAGGGACCTGGGAGTCCTGGGGGACAACAGGAGGACCATGAGCCAGCAATGTGCCCTTGTGGCCAAGAAGGCCAATGGCATCCTGGGGTGCATCAAGAGGTGTGTGGCCAGCAGGTGGCGGGAGGTCATCCTCCCCCTCTACTCTGCCCTGCTGAGGCCTCATCTGGAGTACTGTGTCCATTTCTGGGCTCCCCAGTTCAAGAAGGACAGGGAATCGCTGGAGAGGGTGCAGCAGAGGGCTACAAAGGTGATCAGGGGGCTGGAACATCTTTCTGATGAGGAAAGGCTGAGGGACTTGGGTCTTTTCAGTCTGGAGAAGAGAAGACTGAGAGGGGATCTCATCAATGCTTATAAATACTTCAAGGGAGGGTGCCGGGAGGATGGGAGCAGTCTTTTTGCGGTGGTGCCCAGTGACAGGACAAGGGGTAACGGGCACAAACTTGACCATAGAAGTTCCATCTAAACATGAGGAGGAACTTCTTTCCTTTGAGGGTGGCAGAGCACTGGCACAGGCTGCCCAGAGAGGTGGTGGAGTCTCCGACTCTGAAGACATTCCAAACCCGCCTGGACGCCATCCTGTGCAGCCTGTTCTAGGTGACCCTGCTCTGGCAGGGGGGTTGGACTAGATGATCTCCAGAGGTCCCTGCCAACCCCTGTGATTCTATGATTCTGTAACTCACGATTTCCTTTTTGTGAATCTTTGTAGTAGAATTTTACATTAACAACAGAGCCCATAATACCCTGGTAAACCTGCCCAATAGTTCCCCTGAGCGCCTCTCTTCAGCTGCATACAACTGCCAAAATTGACTGTTCTGTGTTTTCCAATCAAGGCGTTTGCCTGATGCTTTGTACGGTTCAGCTGAAGGCTCTACCACTTCTCTGACTAAGTTAAGAACAAAGCAACAAAAAACTGGCACCCTCATTTTCTCAGGTCTTGACCTTGAGTGTATCCTGCGTCTCACAATTCCTAGGAAGTTGTCAATTTTTATCATACGCATTCATAAAATACTTGTTAAATACTATGTTTAATATCAGTAAAAGCCAAGAAAATAAATTTAACAGATTAGTTAGTTTGACTGTGCTTTTTGGTGTGGGGTGTGTGCAGTTTTTTTGGCATTAATCCAAAGTATTAAGGTCAAAAGGACAATCCAAGGAAATACAGGCCAGTCAGCCCCACTTCCTGGGAAAATCCTGGAGCAAATCTTGGCACACATTCCTGGGCACGCGAAAGAAAAGGTGACTGGGATCCATTAGTATGGATCTACTGAGGCTAAATCACACCTGATCAGCTCAGTTGTCTTCTGCAATAAGATGACTGAATTTGTGGGTGTCATTCACCTCAACTCAAGCAAGGTTTATTACTTCCCCCGCCCCCCCTACAATATTCCAGTATCCAAACTGGGATGTCACAGTCTGCATGGGTGAACAACCAGATGGGCGAGTAGCTGGTTAGATGATCAGGCTTGGAGGGTAGTGGATAACGGGTCAAATCCTACATGGAGGCTACTGCTGGAATCTGTCCCAGGACATGTCCTGCTCATCATGTCTATCAATGACCTGGGAGAAGTGCCAGAGTGTACTTCTGTCAAGTTTGCAGATGATGTCAAATTGGGGGACCAGGTGATACCCTTGAGGGCAAGTGCTGCCATCCAGCAGGACCTAGACCAGCTGGAGGAACAGGCCAGCAGGACCTGTATGAAATTAAAAAAGGACAAGTGCAAAGCCCTGCCCTTGGGAAGAAGAGACTCTGGTGGCCATACAGTCTGGGGACTGCCTAGCTGGGGAGCAGCTCTGCTGGAAAGGCCCTTTTGGGTTTTGAGGTCACAAGCTGAACATGACCCAGCAGTGTGCTCTGGCAGCAAAGGTGGCCAACAGCAACCTGGGCTGTAAGAACAGCCAGCTAGTGTAGGGAAGTGATCATCCTCCTCTACTCAGCACTTGTTAGACCTCCTCTAGGTACTCTGTCCAGTTTTGGGATCCCCCAGAATCAGAGAATTGTTAAGAATCACAGAATATGAAAGACAAACTGAAGTGAGCTCTGAAGAGGGCTACAAGGATGGTCAGCATGCTGGAGCACTTATCCTACAAGGACAGGCTGAGGAAACAGCAATTGTTCAGCCTGGAGCAGATAAGACACTGAAGACCTAATAACACCACCCAAGCACCCACAAGGAGATTATGAAGGTGCTTTTGGAGGAAAATGTAGTGATTAGAGTTTGAGAGCTAAGTATCAGAGAGGTCATAAGTCTGGGACAGATCCTAGAGAGACCAAAGGATCTAAGAGGCTCCAAGGACCAGCTACTAGACAGATGACAATCTGAGGCCTGTCACTGGCGGGATCCATGTCGTACAGACATGTGCATACGTGTGTATATTTATGCCACTAACAGGCTTTCATGCTGATCGGGCAGAGGGGGGAAACAGAACCAGGCCATTGGTGCTGTTCATGTTTCCATGGCTCTTGTCTGTCTGTGTTGATCCGCGTGGCTCTGTGTGCGTGTTCCTACTGGGAATGCATGCCCACCCCCAGCACTGGTGGACTGGGGACATGACGCTGCATCAGCCTTACCTCTATCAGATTAGATACGTAGCAACTCCTAACACTTGTCATAAACAAATGAGGGGTAAGAAAGCCTGTATAAAATCATGCACTGAGCTTGTTCAGCATGAATAGATGTGATACCACAACAAACCACGTATTATCGTTATTACTACTACTACTTTCACCCACTGATCAGGAGCAAAACAAGTAACTCCCCTTTCACCTCCACTCCTCCAAAAAACAAAATACCATCTCCCCCAGGTCAAAACCCCACAATCAGGAGAATTCATCTGCAGCAGATTAACTTTCAGGGCCTTTATTATCCGAAACCTAGGATTTAGTATACATTATTGTATGAATTTTTAAGGTGAACTTCAGTAAGCACTAAAGTCTTATCAGAGCCAGATGGTGAGAGGGAAAGAAAAGGAGTTAGTGAGGCAAGGTAGCACCATACAGGTAGAGCTGGTCGTTAGAGACGTCGGACAGCCCTTAAAACGAGCAGGATGGAGTCTTGATTTACTTGAAGTTCTGTTTGCAATTTACTTGCAGAAATGACATGGAAGGAAGCACTAATTACTTCCCAATGAATCCACTTGAATGCCAAAATGAAGTCATGTGAATCCACAAAATTCAACATTTTTATACTGCGTTTCTTTGGCTTAAAAAGCCAAGACAAAAAATCATAAAGTCCACAGCAGCAGGCTGGGTTTCCAACTCCTACCTTGCACACCACATAAAGGAACTCCTTTGAGGGAGTATCCTGTCACAGGAAATCTGTCTCTTTTCCAGAGACAGCAGAGTGGCATTGTTGAACAACTCCCATTTCAGATGTGCTGTCAGACACTGGAGAGACTGAAAACCACTCCATTTGCTCACATTTTCAGAATTTAAAAAAATAAGCCTGTACATATGCAAGTACAGAGACCAAGTTACTATCATTCATATGAATTATGAGATGAGGAAAAAAAATATTTACAGCTTCCTGGATTTCCAGAAAGCCTGGCATTCCAGCTGAGCCGGAGCTGACAGCCTGGTCAGGAAAGGGAGCGGAGGTGATGCAGGGTGGGAGTGGAATCAGGGGAACAAGTAAACTGGAAACAGAAGTTGAGTGATGAAGTGGGTCAGTAACCAGAGAGACAGGTGGGGAAGACAGGAAAGGGAAAAATACCAGACAGCATATTCATAATGATCAGAAGAAGCAATAAAGAATATAAGAACAGCTGAGGCAGATCAGATCAAAAGTCTGTTTATCCCAACAGCAGATGGCTCAGGAAAGCACGTTCCCCAGAACACTCCTCCACTCACTGACAGTATCTGTGCATCAGCAGCCTTTGATGAATTTGCCTTCAGTGAAATTGGTTCAAGGAGTAATCGAGTGGTGTAAGTGTTTGATACTGACAACATCTAAAAAAGTATTGGGTTTTGTTGTTTCAGTCTGTCACTGCTGATTTCAGTTACTGCCCTTTAGTTCTTGTACTGGAAGGGGAAAGGAAGAGCTGTTTTCTAGTCACCGCTAACACATTAGTATTCCATGTGAGGTCTCACAAGAGACGAGTAGACAGATAGAATCCCCTTCCTCAACATGCTGGCCATGCTTCTTTTGATGCAGCCCAGGATGATGTTGGCCTTCTGGGCTGCCAGCGCACGTTGCTGGCTAATGTTGAGCTTCTCATCCACCAACACCTCCAAGTCCCTCTTCTCAGCGCTGCTCTCCATCCATTCTCCACCAGCCTGTACTCGTGCATGGGATTGCCCCGACCCACATGCAGGACCTTGCACTTGGCCTTGTTGAACTTCATGAGGTTTGCACAGGCCCACCTCTCCAGCCTGTCCAGGTCCCTCTGGATGGCATCCCTTCCCTCCAGCATGTCAACTGGTCCACACAGCTTGATGTCATCAGCAAACTTGCTGAGGGTACACTCAGTCCCAACATCCATGTCGCCAACAAAGACGTTAAATATTACCGGTCCCAGTACCGATCCCTGAGGAACACCACTTGTCACTGCTTGCCACTTGGACTGCGACCATCCAGCCAATTCCTTATCTACTGAGTGGTCCATCCATCAAATCCATATCTCCGATTTAGAGACCAGGCTGTCATGCGGGACAGTGTCAAATGCCTTGCACAAGTCCAGGTAGATGACATCTGTTGCTTTCCCCTTATCCACCAATGCTGTAACCTCGTTGTAGAAGGCCACCAAATTTGTCAGGCATGATTTGCCCTCAGTGAAGCCATGTTGGCTGCCACCAATCACCTCCTTATTTTCCATGCCTTAGCAGAGTTTCCAGGAGGATCTCCTCCATGATCTTGTCGGGCACAGAGGTGAGACTGACCAGCCTGTAGTTCCCCAGGTCATCTTTTTTACTCTTTTTGGAAAATGGGGGTTATATTCCCCCTTTTCCAGTCAGCAGGAACTTCACCAGACCACCACGACTTCTCAAATATGATAGATAGTGGCTTGGCAACTACATCCGCCAACTCCCTCAGGACCTGAGGATGAATCTCATCAGGTCCCATGGACTCGTGCGTATTCAGGTTCCTTAGCGGGTCTCGGACCTGGTCTTCTCCTACAGTGGGCAGTACCTCATTCTCCCGGTCCCTGCCTTTACCTTCTGCAACTTGGGTAGTGTGCTTAGAGCCTTTACCAGTGAAGACTGAGGCAAAAAAGTTGTTGAGTACCTCAGCCTTCTCTATATGCTTACAGCCGTTACTGAACAGAGCATCAATGTCTTTGTAGAAGCATAGCCCCAAGACCAGAAGCATGGCTCCAGAACCTCTCATCTGAGCAACAACTTTCTTAGCTCACCTTTCTGTGCATCACATCAGGATTACACTTCACTCCTCCAGCCTGCACCACTTTGCATATATTCACACTGAATGTCACCTTCCATTTTATTTCACGCTCAGTGTTGCCACATGATACTACAACTCTTCAGCCTATTTTAGCTTTTACTACACTGACTTTGTATCAAATTGTCACCTTTCACTGTATTTTTCCAGATCGTTTATGACAGTGTTAAAACCAGTTTAGGTCCATCACTATCTACCAATCTCAATATACGAAAGGGATCTTTATTGCTCTTTTTTTGGTTCCTTTTAGCCAATCTTCTACCCACACAAAGACCCCACCTTTCATCCCTTTCATCCAACTTTTGAATGTCTTTAAGCGTTTGATAAGGGACCTTCTTGAATGCCTTTCAGAAATCCAAGAAGTCTGTATCAGCCAGAACTCCTTTGTCCATCTGTTTGGGGTTTTTTTGCCTTATTTAATGAAGGTCTGTGCTTTTATCAGGCATCCCTTCACAAAAGCCATTTACCCCAACAATAAAGTCTCATTTATCCATGTGTCAACTAATTCTGTTCTTTATGTTAGCTTGCCCGGAACACGTGTCAGGTATCCAGGCCTGCAGCTCCCACATCTCCCCTCCCAAACTTCACGTGACATTTTCTTCTTCCCATTCCCTCGCCCCTTAGAAAGTTCTCAGAAAGACAGGTCACCAACAGTTAATAGTTCTGCTATTTTATTACTTTTCTTGAGTTCTGGTGATACTTCGAAACTTATTCTGCTAACAATCTGACACACTTCCTCTCTTCTCCTCTGCCCTTGGAAGGGTTGCAAGACCCTACCCTGAATCTCAGATTTTCCTCTCCCATTCCACAGAAAGCTGTCCTACGACCTTGTCCAAAAAGCTTAATTCTATCCTGGTGTAGAGAAAGCTTTTCCCTCCTGCACAGATTTCCTTTACTCCTAAAATCTCAATTCCTACTTAGCCAAAATCCCCTTTTCCTGGACAATTCTGTTAATCACATGCTGAGACTCTGCCTCTGTGTCTAACCTTGCACATGGCACTATAAGCATTTTAGTGAATAACAGTGAGATGGCTCCAGTCTTTAACTTTCTAACTAAGCAGAGACAACAATGAGCGCATGAGGGGACAGAGGAGCATCCAGAAGTGACAGAGGAGTGTCCACAGCAGAGGTGCACGTGAAGAAAGCGCCATGACCATACAAAGCAGTGGCAAATCAGCATTACTGTTACAGTTATGCATAAAGAAATTTTTCTTTCTCAGTTGACCCATAAGGTATTATACCCGACAGAGCAACAACAACAAAAACCCTCCCCAAAACCAGGTTTTAAACAGGTGTGGTTGACAGTTAGTGCTCCATCATAAGAACTAGCCCAGAAACATCAAACAGTGGGAAGTCAGTGCGAGCGACGCACTGAAAAGGCAAGGAGAGGAACTGAGCTTTAACACTGAATTAAAAAAAAAAAGTGCTACTGTCCAAAACACGTCAAATACAAAGTCACATGCTCTTTGAAAATGCTGCTCCACCTCCAAAGAGAGGTGCACCAAGAAAAAAGGGAGAGCAGGTAGTGGAGGAAAGACCCCAGAAGTACAAGCAAACTAAAGGTCAGCTGGTAAGATACAGGAAAGAATAAGTATATAAGCAGAATATAACAAAGCTATAAGAAGCAGCATTGTTCAGTGAAAGTAGTCAAAAGCCCTTCCTCCAACGTGTATGAACATTTGATAAGAATTTTTATAAATAAGTTACGGTGGCAAAGGAAATGGGAGCCAATAGAATACAAAAACAGAAAAAGGAAGCTTCAAATGCTACGAAGAAAAGCAGATGTTATGAAAAGACAGAGAGAACAGTACATTAAATGCACAAATTTTAAGACTAGACACACCTGTTAAATAGGACTCTTAAACGAGGTGTCCTTAAGGTGAAAGCATCTTAACTAGCCACCTTTTGAAACAAAAATTTGAGGCTTAATATAACTTCCAGAACAATATCTAGGTCTTTGTCTGAAAACACCAAAGTTTACTGATGCCTATAACATTTAATTCCAGCGGTTAATTGCCTTTACCGCTAGAAGGTCATATTGCCATTTTCTTGATGTGTTTCAGTATTGTCTTGCTAATTCTAGAAATAACGCTCCTTTTCTGTCCCAGGCCTGTGCTGAACTGTTCATCTACTGTAATCTCCTCAACTCTTACCCTAATTAAATCCAAAGGAGATACAGTCTCTTTTCCCCCTCAGTATCTGATGCTACATATTTTACAGAGGTAATGCATTTGTTAAAAATGCTTAAGAAGTCTTAAATATCCTGTCATATATGCCTGTCCCCTTTATTTAACACTAATCTTTAGTCACCTACAGCTTTTTTTTTTTTTTAATTGGAGAGTTTTATAGTTACTACCAGGTTAAAAAAAAGGGCATTTCCTGGTACTGACACATGTGCAGCCTTAATATGTGCATGCAATGATTTCTCACTATTTATTTTTCAGACCTTGTCATGTAGTTCAATTCAACACACTAGTGTTTCACATTGCAAGTTTTAAAGCAAATGTAATAAAGAAGCTTAATGATATAGAAGAGTCTAAAGAATTATTTATAGTGAATGACAACCATGGAGATTAGGAGGAATGAATTATTCCAAGATAACTTTCATAAAGGAAATTTAGGGTGAGGTGAAAATGACAAGACCTGAACAGTAAAATCTGGCACTGACAGTAAGATTAACTTTACAGCTCCTCACGGTGGCAATGAAATGGAAAGACACCCGTAACACTGGTACGCCTTGCCACTAAGACAGAAGAACAAGAATTACTACTAAAGGACAAAAACAATGTTTATGGATATCACTGATCCTCTACTGATACAGCAGAAGGCTCACTGAAACAAGAAAAAAGGAAGTAAGATTGATGAAAAGAGAATAAAAAAAGATTTAAAAAATAAGAACTGAGAAGCTGGAATTACAGAATGAGAAGATGCAGAGAGCACCTCCGAGGGAGCAGAGATATACAGAAGCAGCCCAACAGCCTCAAAACAGGGGAAATGGCAACAAATTTGACATTAAATGTAAAACTTCAGGTCTGATTTTTCTGACAGTAAAGAAGTGCCCAAGCATTTCAAAATAAACAAACGTACTTGTAAAGCCTACTCAGTAACAAACTCAGTATGTTTTATGGCCAGCAGATGGCGTGTGTAACAAAAACATTACTATAGGAAGCTTCATTTCAGTATAAAGATCGCTGAGTAAGCAGAAGAGTTTGCTTTCAGAACTTAATACAATAAAACACATGTGGCCAGTCATGGAAACAAAATACTTCATAAAATAGTTTTATTTGCTTGAAAATACTTACATCTTAGTTTGTCCAGTATTTTACCGCCACACATTGTTGCTAACATAGCTTTCACTGAAAATACCGTCAACTTCCCATGGCCCTCACTGTGAAAAAAAATTACATGGTAAGTCATTAGTACATAGAACGATAAGTAACAGCAACACTTGAGGCCTAGGAAGGAAATGTATAAATGCCCTCCATTAACTACTAAGATCTGCCAAAACTATTTAATATAACATTAAAACAGTAATAACACTAGTATTTTTAATATATTGGAAAAGTTAACAAGTGTCTAATCACAAATCACATTTTCTTGCAGAATTATGAAAAACACATGGATAAAGAGACTACAATTTTGTCTTGTTCATCCCATAACTGTCTTATAAAAAAGTAATTTTTTCCATTAAAATACATTTGTCCACTGTAAAACATCTCATTTTTTCCTCTGCTACCCTTTGTTAGTTGTTTTAAGTTTTTACTCCTTGATTTAAACTCTGATGTTCAAATACACATGTCATTCTACAAACAGCACAGTAATTGACAGCTAATGGAGAAGTTGTACGATATCCTCAATATACCACATAGAACAGGAATGACGTCAACAGTGTTTTATTCTAATTTAAGTTAATAAAGCTGCTGTGCTCTCAGAACAGATGGCACCTTTGGGGAACCATTTTCTAGTATCAGCGAGAGAAAATGAATTTGTCTCTGTGGAAAGGATGAAAAAACCCATTCAGCACAGCATGATACGTACAAACAGCTACGTGTATTATTCCTGTTACCAGAAAGAAAGGTAAGGATGAAATTATGAGGGAATTAAGTCACCAGAAACACAGAAGGCGGCTTGTTGGGTTAAAGCACAGCGCGGTTGCTATCAGTACCAGTTCCTCCCAGCCCAGGAGGCACGCATCCCACCTCCTGAATTCCTGTGTCTTTCACAGTAACAGAGATAGGAGTCAGAGAACCTCCAATATATGACATAAAGACAGCCACAGTGTGGCAGTCTCAGTGTAAATCCGGTGTTGCCATGAAGCTGGTTGAACGCTGGTTTGGCAGTGCACAGGGCAAAAGAAATGTGTGTAAACGTGGGTGAAAGGGGTTGGAATTCTGAGCAACTTATTGTCAAACAGAAATGTACTGAGTCATTGTCCTTAACTTTAAACAGCAATAGTGGTACAGACTGATAAACCACCAAGAAAGTTACAGTCACATCTAAAAGGAGAAAAAGAATTAAAGTAAGTTCAAGTAATTGTAATTAAATGTATTGGACAGATAATTTGTACTATCATGGAAAACACGATGATGGGGAAAAATACTGATGAGTGTTGAAGAGATCCAGAAGAACTCTAGAATACTTCTCAGTGGAAATGAGATGCATATTTAACATTTGCACTTGGATGCCTAGCACTTGGAAAGTGTTAAGAGTAGAATTATTCCAAGTAAATCTTGGCTCATGGTATTGAAGTAGTGACAACGTCTAAGGTCAATGACAGATGAGCAACCAGATGGAGACATCAGGAAGTAACCAAATAACTTTTTTCCCCTTTCCCACTCAGAGTTAATAGGCAAATACTATCTTCTGGTAACATTTCGCACTCCACAGTGAGGTAAAGATCTCAACCTTTCTCAGGCTGAGACGTACCTGAAATATAATATGCCATTTCTCTAATACGGACTCGGAGTATCTTTCACATGTTCCCTCTCCAGAAGAGAGGCAATCTCTCCTAGAGCTACAGCTGCAGGAAGATCTGTGAAGAGGAATGGCGATGAAAGGCCATCACTTCGTTGATATCCAGTACACTTTCAACTGCTGTTTAAAGAAACTAAACAAAGGGCGAAAACTAAACACATTAGATATTTATTTCAAGCTATATAAAGGCTCTAAAGTTAACAACAAGGTAAAGACCTCAGCTATCCTGTTTTGTTTCTGGCTTTTCTCTTAAATAGCTTTCTCAAAGGAGTAAGTTGGTACTCCCTCTGTGTGTAAAAAAGACTTGACTACATCTGAAACTGGTTGTCTGAAAAGTTCATCCTCTTCAAGCCTTGATCTCCACTTTACCTGAGCAAATCTTACCAGCTAATTCAAATCTCCTTATTTTACAGTTTCAGCCCCCCTCCTCCTTTTTCTTTTTTATAGACATTAATTTTTTCTCAAAAGAGACTTCAGCTTTGAATTAATTTCCAGAAAAATCGACTAAAGCCATCAGTATCTCCTCACAGGACACAATCTTATCCTTGCAAAGGTGTTTTATGCTGCCTTCAGATATCAGGCCTGCCAACATTCTATTTATTAATCGAGAAAAAAAAAAAAACAACACCCAGAACTCCTCCCCCTGCCATCTGGTAGAGGTGTAGTTATCAAGCGACTTGCCAAAAATCAAATTTTGTACCGATGCTATTCAAGCCATTGACTTGCCTATGGAAAGCAAAAAGAGCAAAACTTTCAATACAATTGTGAAATTCCTCTGACAATCAGTTCTCAGGACCGGAAATAGAACTCAGGACTTGTTTAAAAGAGAGTGGGCTGTGTACATGAGGCTTCTTCCAGTTGCCTGAAGAAAGCCTCATCCTCTACGTCTTCCTAACCAGCCGGTCTGCAGCAGACGCCCACAGCAATGATGTCCATGTCCGTCTGCCCACTAAACCTGACTCAAACTCCCAGCTGGCTCATCATCTGTCCCCAGGCAGAGCTCCATGCCCTCCAGCCACGCTCTCACATCAAGGGCAACTCCCTCTCTCCTCCTCTGTCGCTCCTAAAAAACCTGCTGCAGCACTACAGTTGCGTCAGCTCTCCCACCGCGTCCTCCAATTCCTCCTGCTTGTTCCCCACACTGCACACAATAGTGTACAGCCACTTCAGAGCAGCACCCGGTCACGCTCATTTCCCAGAAAAGGCAGGAGAGCTTTCTGCATAATGCTGATCTGTGGGCATTTCCTTACGTATACACGTATGCCCCTTCCAGCTCTGCTGTGCTGATTACGAGGTTCCTCCTAGTCACATCACTCCACACTTTGCTTGCCAACTCACTTCCTCACTCGTTTGTTGGTCATTACCAGCATACGGTCTGGTTTGATACCTACCATTTAAAAAGTATTTGGAGCAACTAAACCCACTGTCAAATCAAATGCGATTTCTAGAAATGATGAAATAAAAACCTAACTGCTCTGAAACAGTCAAATGGGGTCAGGGAATGAGCTGTTACTCTGGTGTGCCAGTACCAGGTCAGGGACTTTGGAAAGCCATGAGACGCTATCAGGAAAAACAGACCAGGAATAAACGTCAAACACCCATGGAAAGCTCTGTGGGAGAAAGCAGCAAAGAACATCATACCACAGCTGTTCCACCTCACAACTCACCACTGATGCAGCATGAGCCATCGTTTCTGCACCACGATCAGGGTTGCTCTATGGGTCCCAGTGAAGCGTTTATTGTGAGCTTTTTTCATACTTACCTAACACAAGCTCCAACTTAAACGTTTCAAAGGGGAAGAGCTAGTCAAATCTTTGATTCCTGTACGTCCACGTACGGTGGAATGCTCATGACCTTGCGATGTTACCACCAGCACCACGTTGCAAGAAGCTACTGCACTATGTGCATTCAAGCAACACACAGCTACCCCAATGATGCAATTCCAGCACAGAGGTGTAGTTTGGTTTTTTTTTTTTAAATAAACGTCTGCCATGTTGATGAACTCCTGGAAAGGGAGCAGCAGCCCTGCCTCTCCTCTTATTCTTGGCTCTCCCACTGCACAACGCAGCGCAGCATCCCAGCTTCTCTCTCAATGGTGTGCCAGATTGAAGAAGCAAAAGAGAAGCTGTGCTGGGATCAAGTGTGCTGCTGGGGTTCCAGAAGAGGCAGAACTTGCAGGGTTGGGGGCAGTGGGGGAGAAAAAACATCTCTAACTAAAGCCTCAGTCTTTTGATCCAGCTCCTCAAAACATGACCATTTCTATTTTTAAATTCTGTATTTTCTAGCGTGATCTCAGAATAGCTAAAACCACAACCTAACCCTTACAACTTGTCTCACAACTAATACCAAACCAGAACTAAACAGAAAAATACACATTTGATTCTGTTGTCATAGCAGTCTTCCCACACTGAACTTTGTGTTGTTTTTATCTGTTCTTAGTGAGACAGAGATTGTTCTGAAGTCTTGGACTTTTTGGGGAGGTAACCTAGCTTCTATTTGGTGACAATAAGAAGTAATCACATTAGGAAAGAATCTAAGTCTGGATATTATAAACAAAACAACTATTTGGCATATTCAGTGCTGCCGTTTCTGTGACAGCGTCTTGGCCACAAGCAGTTCTCTACTGCTAGGAGAGAGAGCAAAAGCAGAAGAAAGGTAAGACTGAAATAATAGCTGATGGTGCAAAAGATAAGAAAAAAAAAAGTAAGAAGTGCTAACCAACAGTGAAAGACTTGCAGTTGCTACTCTGAGAACCCAGACACACATCTACTCAAGAAGATTAGCAGACCAAACCCAGAAGAAAGAGGCTGTGAAAGAAACTCAAAACTGGACACAAGGAAATGCCTAGACAGTACCCTGAACAAGAAATCAAATTTCTTCCAGTCAAGAAATGAGAATTACCCTTTGTGGGGTCACAGTGTGTTAGAATAGGGTACAAGCTGACTGTCAAAACAAGGTAGCATTATAAAATGGTCTTGTTGATCAAGATTCAGTAAAACATTTTCACTTTTTAAAACAGTGCTACACCACCATGAACATAACATTACATTCTATCACAGTCTCCAGAACGCAGTTTCACTTCACCTTCAGTTCAGTTACACAGCTTACAGCAGTCTGCAAATTCCAGAAGGCACTAACTTATCTTTCTTGAGAGCAATTTTTAAGACAAAGCATTGCTGCTGTGGCAATGTAAATCTCTGCAGGCACTACTTTGATATTAAATATATGTGTGTGTATCTGCAACATAATTTCATGAACTTGACAAATAGCATGCGGACAGTTTGCCAGAGACTCACGCAGTTGCTGGCTGCGTTCATCTAACTACAAGAGAAAATTAGTTTAAGAATACAACTAGAGGAGTTACTAGCCTGTCATATGCTGCTATCATGAAGTTGAGGAGGAGGCTGATGGATTGCTCTACACTGATTTGGTGAGTAGAAGGAAGGCGTTTGTTTAGCTGGTAGTAGATGGATGAAATGATTGTTTCTAGTCGAGACACGTTGATCTCTGTGTTATGATCCAAAGTGTTAAGGCCATTATCTCGGAAGGCTTCAATCATATTCCAGATATCAACAAGATGAACTAAAAATAAAGGAAAAAAAATTAACTTCTACTGTGTAACGCATGCAAGCTTACTTTTATGGTACTGTTTTTGAATACTATGTTAGCTTTTATTTTGGAATGAACAGTTACTTATTTGTATTCAAAGTGAGAGATAGACTTTTGATACTCATATTCATAGCTCGTGGCAGCTAGTTTAAAGTAACAGAACAGTGCCCAGACATCTTGCGTGCCTTCTATTCCACCCTTCAAACCCTGGGCGCTCCGACAGAAAAATTTCATAAAGGGGAAAAGCGATCTTCCATCATCATGCAGTGCGTTTTAACAGAGTTAGATATTTTCATTTGAGAAAGACATCAGCCATATTCTAAATCCACTACAAATTGGTTACAATAATTTTGAACATCCTCATGCTGACTAGTAGTTGAGTATTGAAGGAGGAACTTGATGTTCCAGTTAAACTGACTGTTTCCAGCTGATCCAGTTGCCAAGTCCAGAGCATAATACTTTGTAAACATAGGTTTAGAACTACGAAGCGTTTCCCTAAATTATCCTGCCATATCTTCACGCTTATCTGAGAAGTGTTAACAACGTATAGAAAAAGTTTTCCAAAACCACAGTAAGTGATCTGCAGAACCACATTAAATAATATTTTAAAATGTTTCAAAGCTTGAAAAGTATGCCCGATAGTGGGAGAAGACATCTAAGCATCAACAGTAATCCATCAGTCCAAACTGAACGTGTTCCAACAGTTACAAAGGACAGACTTACTTGCTAACTTCACAATTTTTGTTACCTTCCTTAACTTATAACAAAGAGACTGAAGTAAGAGTGCAATCTGTAACATTTCTTACATAAAACTCATCTTTATATTCCTCACGTGAAAACCACACAACAATAAAAGCCAAGCTACCTATTCACACCAAGCATATGCCCCTGGATCACCATGTGGTCCAGACAAAGATCATAAATGCACAACCTCATCTATACATACACATATGGTAAAGGTTCCTCACGGCATATGCATGGCATCAGTGAATAGGGCCCAAAGTGTTCCGTGTACTATAATTAGCATTTCTTAACATCTCTCTACTGATTGAGATTTTTAATCCAAAAGCATGACTTACAGACAAGAACTAACACCTGTCCACAGGAATGAAAAAGTTGTAAGCCATCCATCAAACTAAAAGCGCTGCAGGTACTGCCACAAGAGCCCTAAGAGCCACACACATCCCGGGGTCAGCTGCGCTATGGCGGAGCTGCAGTTTGCAGTTGCACGTGTCCTCTGCAGGACTCCTCAGCTGTCCTCCTGTCCTCTTCCACGCCAGACACGCACTGATCCCACTTTGCTGGGAGGAGGGACCTATTCCTGCGTACACTAGTCTGTTCCGCTCTTCGCTTTGTCCAATTCAACACTGGCAGTAGAATGCAAAGTAGCATCACCTATTCACCCCTGGACTCATCTTTGCTCTGGAGAGCTGTCCGGGATCAAACGACCACGGAAGAGAATGAGAGAACTTACACTGACTAGTATGGTAGGAACTTACAGAATTCTCTACTGTTGCTACATTTTGTATATGCCACCATGATCAGATCCAGACACTTGCATGCTAGTGACTGCATTACGCATCACCAAACTCAGAGCCGTGCCTCGCTGTCAGGTGGTTTGCAGTACACCGTGATGGCACAGGAGCTCAAACACCTTGAGACTGCCTGCATCCAACCCTTAGGGCAACTGAAATACGACAAGCTGGCCCATATATTTTAAATCTTAGAAACATTAAAGAATAAAACTGAAGATATTATAAAGTATTGGACAAAGATTGCTGCCTCTTTTTAATTATACATTTAGCCTCTGTTTAGTTTAAGTAACAACTACCACTGTTTGATAAAATGTTTGCTTACTCTTGCTATACTTAAAATTCACATAGGTAGAATATTTGAAACAATCATGCATGAGAAATCTTTGAAGATAAAGAGTAATTACAACTTACGATTACATCTTTTTTGTACAAACCGCAGTTTACAGGCTGTTCGATACGTTGAAAGTCTGATGACATCAAAATTCTGTGCTCCTATGAATAAAAAAAAGTTTGTGTTTTTCTTTCCTCTATAACATTCAAGTTATCTGAGAGAATTACTTCAAAGATGGTATGAGTGTTTTTTCACCTACATCATCTTTGTCATATGAACATGACAAAGATTTTCATTAAGTATCTCATGGTAAAGTGATTTTCAGCACTGTATTATAAACTGACCTAAGTCTGAGACTGATATGAGTACCTTAAAAGGAAGCAAGAAGTAAGTAGTGAGCGGGTAAGGAAGAGAATTGCACTGATATTAGAAGACACATACACAAAAGCTAAGAGACGAAGAAAAGGGGGGGTTGGTACTCCTACCACTATCTGCATTGCAGCCCCATCAAGAGCATGCTTTTGGTCTCCCAAACAGATCCAAATCAGGTAAGAAGCAGAACAAAAAGCATAGGAAAAATAAAAAATAAAAATCTTGTCTTCACCAACAACTTCCCACTTCAAGATGTATAAGTGTTATCCCAGAATCATACAATCATCAAATCATAGAATGGTTTGGGTTAGAAGGGACCTTAAAGACCATCTAGTCCAACCTCCCTTCCACTGGACCAGGTTGCTCCAAGCCCCGTCCAACCTGGCCTTGAACACCTCCAGGGATGGGGCAGCCACAGCTTCTCTGGGCAACCTGGGCCAGGGTCTCACCACCCTCACAGGCAACAATTTCTTCCTAACATGTCATCTAAATCTCCCCTCTTTCAGTGTAAAACCATTCCCCCTTGTCCTCTGGCTCCACTCCCCGATAAAGAGTCCCTCCCCAACTGTCAAACAATACCACATCACAAACGATTTGAATGCTATTTTCTATCACTAGTCTGTACCACGTCTACCAGTTCCAGCAATTACTCTGAACATTACAAACTTCAGCCATTTCAGAAAGTTGTGCTAACCCTCTGCCAAACAGACTTATGCACCTCCCATACTGACCAAATGAGATGATAAACAATGTGGGGATGATAAATGATACTGGTTTAAAGTCCAGTATTGATCATTTTAATTTGGAAGCAGCCAACAAGTCAAGTCTTGAAAATCCCATTAATCATAAACCAAAATGCCTTTTAAATGGCTCACATTTCAACAGCCTTAGTGGCTACGTCCTACAATCAACATAGTTCTAAGGTGTAGTGTGAAACAATCCATTTGCATGTGGGCAGTGGCATGGATGCACATGGCTCCTGCGCCTCTTCTGTTCTCACAGGAGCTCATAAAAGCAGGATCTGCTGCATCTTTCATACTTCTCTCCAAAGCCAGAGCCCGGATGAGTAGAGACCTGAGAAGCAGGGATAACTGTGACTTAGAGAATCCAGACTTCTAAAAGATACTTAAAAACCAAAAACCAAACCCACATCGTCCTGAAGAAGGCATCCGATTGCTATATCGGAGGGTCTTGCTTAAAGGTGATAACTTATTCCCTCCTACATTCTGAATTCAGAAACCAACTTGCAAATACCTCATTTGAATTACCTTTGTGTATGCACCCACTGACTCACACTTGCAAATTTACGAAAGTATTCTTGTCTTTTAGATATTTCATTACCATTTTGCAAATACAATGCCAAAACATTCACACACATGCCAAAGCATCTGCTTGTTCTTAGAAACCTACGTACTGTGTCTTGAAGATGACATACAAGGATTATTTCTCTTCATCACTGATGTAGAACATGAGGTGAAAAGAATCCAGTAAGACCAGTGAGGAGGCTGACCGATTTCCCAATCTAAGGCTCTCCATAACAGCTTACCTAAGAGTGGCACTAGACTAGCCGACATCTGAGGAGCATTCTGCCAGGTAGTATGGTACAACAAACTCCAGTGGATTATTTCACACTATCATCTTTAGAAAACTAGTCTCTGATACATTTCAGGAAAGTACTTGGCCAGGTAACGTAAGCTGGAGTATTCAGATCCAAGGCTACAATAAAATAGCTCACTTAGTATTTTCTATGCCATATTCTTTCAAAACTCTCAATTAGGGTGCATACTTGTGTCTTTCAAACCACAGAAAGCACTTCCACAGAGCTTTCTCTGTATAAAATATAAGTATATAAAGGTATATAAAATATACACGTGTGTATATACATACACACACAAAAGGTCATTTAACAGCTCCATGCAAAACCAAAAAGTCATCCTTTTTCTGTTCCTGTCTTCCTGTGTCACATTACCACAAAAGCTTCAACAAGGTCATTCTTCTAAACTATCTGAAGATAAAATGGGATGTGTTTCCAAGACAATCTATATCGCTCAGAATCACAGAACAGTTGAGGCTGGAAGGGACTGCTGGAGATCATCTAGTCCAGCCTCCCAGCTCAAGCAGGGTCAGCTACAGCAATTTGCCCAAGCCTGTGTTCCGTTGAGTTTTGCGTATCTGTAAGGATGGAGACTCCACAGCTTTGCTCAGCAACCTCTCCCAGTGCACCACCACCCACACAGTAAAAATGTTTTTTCTCACATTCAGATGGGAATTTGCTGTGCTTCAGTTGGTGCCCATTGCCTTGTATCCTGCCACTGGGCTGAGAAACGTCTGGCTCCGTCGTTGTTAGACCCTTCCATAAGATAAACTCCGTATGTATTCTGCAGTTCAGAGAAATTAAGACTAGCTTGCACAGATTTTGTGCCTGTCAGAGAGCTCCACAAGTACTACAAGCCCAACAAGCCCATCCTTGGGTAGCACATCCAGTGGGGGTGAATGCCAAGGTCTACGCTTGTCTCGCATGAGCAATTATCTAAACGCTTCAGCAAATTTGTATGTTGACCAACAACAAATGGTCACTGAAAGTATCAATTTTACACATCGCACATCTGCTCTCTGTGGGAAGCTCACCTAGAAAGGAAAACATTTGTGTGTTCACTCTACAGTGAAATATTCCACCACAGGACAGGTGAAGCTTGAAGACCTTAGATTTCTCATACCGATATGCTAATGAGCCTTACGGAGAGAGGCAGTGGGGAATGTCTATACACCAGCACTTTCACTGATAACGAACAGCAAGAACCACAGCTGCAAAAAGAGACACCTTGTATAAAGGTAATCAGAAGAATCCTGAGTATTTTTAAGAATTTAGCCAAAGCTAACAACTAGCAAGTCAATTTCTGTCCTAAGTGATCACAAAACGAGTACAACACTTTGAAGCGATGAGACAAATGTAAGACTGGTGCACCAGCCAAAGCATGTCTAGTGGAGAAGTACCATTGTCATTTCACAAGGTTCTAATGAGATTTCATCCAGGAAATCATGCACCATTTGGTCACCTTTGCTCAAGTAAAACTGAACAGAGGCAGAGAAGAACAGAAGATGAGGTGTACAGCAGGGGGACTGCAGGAGTTAGGTTGTGCCACATGTTGAGCAAGCCAAAAAGGGACAGGACTGTAAACTCAGACACAAAGCCAGCTGGGAAGGTGGGGAGAAATGCTATCCAAGAGAGGTCTCAGATGAGAGGAAGCAAATATAAATTAGCCAGGAATGAAACTGTTTCTGAAATTATAAGAGGCTTATAAACACAGTAAGAATGTTACTCTAGAATTCCTCCAACAAAATAGCACGAATATACTATTATACCATTTGTTTTAAGACAGACCTTCCATCAGACTATAATTGGAATTCCAGGACATGCTTGCCTAATCTAGGAGTTACATTCACACCCCTGTTCCCATAGGAAAGTAAAATAACGATGACATGCAAACATACAATTTTTTACCTCTAGCTGCATGTATCTTTTTAAAAGGTTATGTCTCATTCCTTTAAATTATATTATCCCTGGACAGGTATTTGATTTCTAGTAACAATTACAGCCTCTCTTTTAGGGAATGGTCCTGTACAAAAAACACCTCCCCAAACCGTTTCTCTTCTGAGTCACACTAGCGTTGAGGTGCAATTTTTTATTATTATTATTTATTTTAAGGTAAAAGGTGATCTGTCTGCTGTCATTATTTATCTTAATAGTTGTCCACAAACTTTAGATATTGTCATATATGAGAAATGTGAATGTTTCTTAAAACTGGAGCTTCACAAAACCTAGAAATGAATGTCCTTTTAGGCTGTTATGACCCAGCTCTTGCATTCTCCTCCTGACCAGCACCCAGGATGCTTTTCACTAGATGAGGCAATGGTCTTGTGGAAACAAGATGTAAATGATCTGGTAAAGCTATCACAGCGAAGCTCTCAGTAAAGAATAAATGACATTATGTCTTCAGATTTCTTACTTACTCATTTCCATGAACAGCTGTCTCTTCTCTGCCATTGTCCTCCTCCTCTTCCCACTCTCCTCAATCATTCTGGAGACAAAAATGGCAAACACTGTTTGTGCTAGAATTTCTGTTACAAGAGCAATTTATTGCGAACAACATTATTTTATCCCTCAATTGAAACAGTTTGATTATATTTGGTAAATGAAAAGACCAGCAGAAAGACAGACACCTCCGTAACTATCGTATTCCATAGCAGACAGATATGCTTTAGATTTGTTAATACCTTCTGAAGTAGTGCACAGTCCAGGAAGCATTAATCTGAACATTTTAGCTGCAATATCATGTGAAGAATTCCTTTCTGTTCAAAGAGATTTTGTTTGGAAAATACAAAGCCAGCAAGACCTCTCCATGAGCAGCTGAGCCCTACAGAATTGCACGTCAGCATTCAAAAGCAGAAAGCATATAACGTTCCTCTCCCCGGATGACAGAGACTAACACCACTCCTCTTCCCTGCTGTTCTGGGGGGACACTGGGTTTGGGGGTGAAGGTTGTGGTGTCTTTAAACAAACCTTGTAAGAATTTATTTAACTTTGAAACCTGATGCCCGAGTTCAAATTGTGTTTGTCAGGGAAGTAAAGATCTTAAATATAATTAAGGTGGAAAGAAAAAAAAAAAGTATAGTTTGGTCCCACAGGCCTCCCTTTCGTAGGAAAGCAGATTAAAGAAGTGACAGTAACATAGTGGAACTTATAACAGGGTAAGGAGGCATGGGGACAATTTAGTACCTCTTATGGCTTACTTGGCTGCGTAGTCCTAAAAGACAAATGCTAAATTTCAGTCAACTCCAGCGGAAAAAAAAGCAACTAAATTCAGTATCAGTGTAAAATTTCACTTAAAATTACTACATTATATTATTCTTTTGTTAACAGATTGACCAACTAATTAAATATGTTTCCTAAATGTCTAAAAAAAGGCAAAAATACCAAACAATTATTCTACAATTACACCAGAATCTAACTCTAAGGAAGTTAGTCAGCTCACCCTCATGCAACATGGCAGGACAGATTTCATTAGGCTTAAATGTCAACCAAGGAAAAGAAAGTCGTGTCTTGGCACTTAATATACGCTCTCTGATTAACAGCTCCCCTCAGCAGTTGTCCACTGCCTGTTAATTATTCTCTGGTAAAGATCTCGCAACATGTATTCATCTTGGAAGCCATCAAAGCCTTTTTCCTTACCTGTTCATAAAAGGAAAAAAAGCATATGGTGGTACAAAATAATCTGCAGATATATTTTATTTCCTTATTTTTTTCCTACCTTAGAAAATCATAAGACTCCAACCAATGTGCTTCTGTATTTTTTTTTTTAAAGGAAAAAAACTGAATGGCATTTTTGCAGACATGTGAAAGTTTTGAGGTTTGTTTTTTGGTGGTTTGTTTTTTTTTTTTTTGCCAGTTTTCTAAAATAAATTCATTTTATTAAGTTAAATGAATATATGCAAATGAAGTGTCTGAGGCAGGTGTTCAGAGAGCCAGGCACTGGGAAACTTTGTCCGTGCAATTGTTCACCCACAGGGTCCAGCTATCCTCATACACTGCCCCAAGCCCAAGAGTTTTTAGAACTAACTACTATTCTCTTTATTTCCTCATCACATAAAATATGCATGTCATCTTGAAGAATGCCAGTTACTGTACCAGTAATTAGCTTTATTTCAAGTGCTAGCACCTCCCTAAATTCCACAACAGATGGACTCCAAGGGGTAGATTAGTTATTTGAGATTTAAATTGGCTTTAGTAGAGACTATTTTATCAAGACACAAGGGACAATACCACTTGAATCTTCTGCAACACCAAAAAACCAAATCCTGATGATATTAGACCTTCTGGTCCGAGGGCTTTGGGTGCACGTGTCCCTCATTCCGCCTTCCCAACCAATCTCATTTTTCTGCAAAGCTGAACCAGTCCCTGGAGAACTCGTCTCACATTGAAGCGACAAGACAGAGCGGTACTAGAGATACTGTAACTGTCATTTCTCCCAGGAATTACCTACTAGAGCCCACGGGTTCCGGCTAAACCCACGAGAGAGGCCTCCTACCGTGCTTTCACAGAAGGCACGGCAACGTGCTACCAACCAGCAAGAAAAGCACATGGTGAGGCCAGACGCTCCCATTCAGCACCACCGCTCGAGAGGCTGCGCAAGCAGCACCGATGGGGCCGAGGAAAGGACTACAGGCAGAGATGAAGCAGGGTATGAGACTGATACTGGATATTAAGGACTGCAATTGATTTTGCTGCTGTTGGGTAACATGTACATTTAAAGTCATGATATTGCCGTGACATCAATCTCCTTCCCTACAGACACTTTACTGCCTTGCAGGTGTCAGGATTTGAATTTTTTTAGAGGTCATTCAAGCTGCATGGACCACAGTCACAGAACACTATTATACATAATTCACAGCTAAATAGGTTAGATTGACCAAGAGACACACTTAAAATTTTAAAGGAGCTAGCATTACCCTTCATGCTCTCTGCAAAGCAACTGAGTGAATTATCTGTTCAGCAATGTCCTTGAAATGAGATCTGAATAAGTAAACTGGTCTCTCCGTGATTACAAAGTGCTGCAGGGACGCATCAACAAAGCCCGATTAACCCATAGCTCAGGAATTATCTTGTGCAGATTTTTCAGGTATGGTCTCAGGAAAATCATGTCCTAAGGGATGGTACCTCAGGACCTCCTCCAGGTCTTCTGCCTTTCTTGAAGGGAGCAAAAGATTTGAAGTTTTCATTAGGTGAACAGCTCAGTCATGTACCTGCTCACCAGAAACCATCAGATGTTACCCTTTAGATTCACAAGCTCTCCATGCTGATTCCTTCCTGCTATTATCTGTGAGGGGGCAAACATCTAGGAAATTATCTTTCTGGGCCAGAATTACACATTCTAAAGACAAACGGAGTGGAAAGAGAAGAGACAAACTGGCAGATATTTGGAGAATTTGTGGAAATTACATTAGTCATATGAGAGCTATTAAAATAATTGACAAACCTGTTTTTAAAGCCTGAACAATCAGATACAGAAGGATCCCTTACTGATGAACGTGGGAAGAAGAAAGATGGGAAGTCTATATTCACCTTCGCACGTTAAACCTATCCCAAGTTCAAAACAGGAATGAACTAAAACCAGAATAACTACTGTTACGCTAAGGACGCAAATTACAGTGCTCAACATCAGAAAACAAGAAAGGTAAACTGCAGTTTGTTCTGTGTTTTGTTTGTTTGATTGTTCTTACTTGTTTGAAGGGGGTTGGGGTGTTTGGTTTTAGGGTTTTTTTGTTGTTGTTTGGCTGGTTGCGTGTTGTTATTTTTATTTTATTTAACATTTGTAGTGAAATGCATGAGGACAGTGCTATGAAACATGCTTGGATTGAAATGACAAGGCAGGCAAAAATTCTCAAGATGGATCCTCACCTTAAAACAGGCATATGTGGAGAAAAAACACTTAAATATATTTATGTACCAACAGGGGACAACAAGAATGCACTGGGGATTCTCCACTATCACAGTACACGTTTAAACAGATACTTATGAGGGTTTTTTTCACCCTGTTTCGTCCTTCACATTTCGTGATGAGCTGCTTCTAAACACTTGGCATCTTCTTCATCATTCCTCAAAACCCTGGCAGACCAGCAATGTTTGGGATAAGCAGTATACAAAGACCAACGCCTATCTCAGAGATCAGTACTCTGTTAAAGCATATACTACTATTTTAGTATGTGCTAACGCTATAGCATAGGCTATATGATCACTCCATGCCAAAGAAGTCCCAAGTCCATGACTACAGTAACCAGACACTATAGTGCTACAAAAAGGGCATCAGCAATACGCATCTAAAACTGTCAATACTTTACACTGTCAACAGAAGAAAATTCTTATACATTCACAAAATGTCAGTTTTGGACCTGAAGATTTCCGTAGGAGTAACCCAGATCAAGTTTGTTGGACAAGTCATAAAAAGAACTCTGATAAAATGCTAAAGAGGGATTTAGAAGAAACATGCTTAGTCATGCTTAAAAGCCTTAACTATTTTATTGCAAAGTTCTGCTAAGAAAATAACAGCACGCTACTGGGCGATATCCAGCTTGCCAACACAGTACCACGTCTCCAAAAGGAACCCAAAGCAGATGTTCAGGAAAGAACAGAAGAATGGGGCAAGCATACACTAAAACTTCCCAAGAACTTCCTTTCAAGTTCCGAAAGTCTGCAATGCCAAGACTTCCTGAGCCAAAGTGATTCTCCACATTTAGTAACCATCAACCACTCTTCCCCCCCAAGCCTGTGTGTCTCTCCCTTTACCGCCCATAAACGTTTGACATTCGCACACTCTGCAGCAAGAATTCCCGAGCATGAAACCCACAGCTCAACAAATCACCTCTCTGGATTTTTCAGCACCTACCTCCTCCTATCGGATTCACAAGCCTCTCAGTTCTTCTATCAAGAGACATGGAGCAATCAATCCACCCTCTCCACGACATTCAGGATTTTATAGATCTGCAATGTATCTCTTTCCCAGCTGCCTCTCTCCCATATCCATTCCTTGTACCAAATGCACTTTGTGCTCCCGTGACTCCACACCAACACATGCATACCAAGAAAGCCGAGCAGCCGAGGGAAGGGCAAACCAAGAGGGGTGGCTAAAGCAATTCATGTGCATGTAACTAGGAAAAACCTAGGATGGAAAACCACAACAGACTGACCAAGGAGGTGGGAAGTGAAGATGAACAGGGATCATGGCTTTGCACAGGAATGACTGGCATGGCCATGAGCAGCAGTGCACAACACACAATGTTATTTGACTTGGACAAACTGAAAGGTGAGAGGTAAGGATCAAAATTGCTACAGAAGGCAGAAAAAACAGCTTTTCCAAAATAAAGTAACTGTGAATTAAGTTTTCTTCTATGCATGAAATATAACAATAAAATGCATTTCATTTTTCTGTAGCTTTCGGTACATGTAACTACGTGCTACCTGAAGGTACAAATGCCTACAAACATTAGAACTTGCAGGTGAAAAACCCATGCAGGAATCAATATGGATTCAGAAGATGAAATCAGGAGGGAGTTTTAATAGAAAACTACCCTAAGTATTAATCAGACTTTTATAAAAACAACAGTAAACACAGTATCTTAGTGCATGTATTCGAAGGGGAATGGCCAAGACTGAAAGGGAAATGTTAAATCCTAACTTCAGTGTTTGTTTAAGCACAGTCTTAAACCATATACCCAAATACCAAAAATGCCAGACAGCTTTATGTGGTTTTGGTCATAGCACAAAATGCCCAACCTCCATCCAGTCTGAGAGCTCCTAAAGCTAGACAGTACAGTTGTTTCCTATACACTAGGCCTAACAATTTCTTCTTTCCTTCCACTTTCTGCCATCTACCCTTTGAGTGCTTCAAAGGTACAGTTCGAGTCTATGCATTAAGATACCAAGACTTGGGATTAGCAGTGTTTAATTAAGGAATCTGCTTTCTTCCTTCCCCCACTCTAAATCACCACTAAACCTTAGAACAACTACACAGAAAAGTGAGGTTCCCCAAGAGGTCCTTGCGGGGGGGCAGGAAATCTCACTTGCCAGCAGACACTTCAGCTTCTTGAAAGCCAAACACTTTGAGATTCAGACAATACTTCTTGCTATTTGTATAAAACTAGAAATCAAAACCCTCTGAATTTCACAGAAAACTCAAAAAATATTTCTAATTAGGTTCAGAGATGTTATGCTTTAATTATGCTGAAAAGGCTAGAATTTGCTTAAAAGGTCAGGATTAAAATTGTAGTACTGAGTCCTGTCTTCTCTATGCTTCTTCTGTATGATTGAGAAACCTGTAAAATTCCACTCTACATGCTTGGAAATTTGTAGAGGTGTGGCTTTCATTTATTTTAAATAGAAACATAAGAATGACCATACTGTGTCCGACCAAAAGTATGGTTGCTCATCAACTTCTTGCTTCTTTTAGACTCATTACTGGCTAGTTCCATGTAATGCTTCCTCCTGCCTCCACCCATTTCTGTATCGGAAAAGACACGAACATCATGTCTTTTCTAGACAAGAATCTGGAGACTAGCTGTTTCTTGCACAGAAATCACTCAGGATTTACCTTTACCATCTTCTACCATCCCTTTTCTTGTTCCATCATCTGCTTTCAGAGATGAAGGAGAAACCAAATGAGTATTCAATATGTAGGCACACCACTGCTTCCTACAGCAGCAATAACATTCTTGTCTTCTTTTTTTATTTTTTAAAAGACTCTTAATATTCTATTAGCTTTTCTTTTGGACCATGACTGAGCATTGGTCTGAAGCTTTCACCAAACTATATTAAAGCATCAGGATACTATTCCTGAGGGACAGTTCAGAGCCTAGGAGCAGACATGTAAACCTAAGACTGCCTGTTTTTCCTCTCCCCTCTCTCAGCCCTTTAACTTTACATGCTTCTATACTGGACAATAAAAGAGGAGATGAAATTCAATTGGTAACAGCATCCTTGGAACCTTCTTAAGAATTGGCGTGCATTTTTAATACAATTTCCTTCAGCAGACACCCCACTGTTCGCCCTCTGGTCACTTACCATTTGTGATTATTCACAGCTGTTTATGACAGTGACAGCATTAACCTGGGGACGGTGAGACTACAAGGAATCGATCTCTGACTCTTGAGGGTAGGAAGGTTCTACAGGGTACCCTCTGCTGGAGGGTAGGATGGCCCTACAGAGGCATCTGGACAGGCTGGATCGATGGGCCAAGGCCAATGGTGTGAGGTTCAACAAGGCCAAGTGCTGCATCCTGCAGTTGGGTCACAACAAACCCATGAACGCTACAGGCTTGGGGAGGAGTGGCTGGAAAGCTGCCCAGCAGAAAAGGACCTGGGGGCGTTGGTCAACAGTCAGCTGAATGTGAGCCAGCAGTGTGCCCAGGTGGCCAAGAAGGCCAACACCATCCTGGCCTGGATCAGCAATGGTGTGGCCAGCAGGACTAGGGCAGTGATGGTCCCCCTGTACTTGGCACTGGTGAGGCCCCACCTTGAATCCTGTGGTGGTTTTGGGCCCCTCACTCCGAGACNAGGCTGCCCAGGGAAGTGGTGGAGTCGCCATCCCTGGAGGTGTTTAAAAGCTGGGCAGACGTGGTGCTGAGGGACACGAGTTAGTTGTGGTTTTGGCAGTGTTGGGTTAACAGTTGGACTCGATCTTAAGGTCCCTTCCAACCTAGACGATTTTATGATTCTGACTCTTTAGCTGTATTTGTCTTCTGCCCAAAAATGTAACCTTGCTCTTAAAGTAGGATATGTTTTTCTTATCTCTACCCTATACCGGTAGGCATTCTTAGCAGTAAGATAATGTGTTAGTTTCTGTTTTCCTTTCCTCACCCCAGTGTTTTCCAAATTAGAAATCTATATTGTGCAATACAACACAAACCTGTTTTCTCTCTTGCTAAAAAGACACAGAAGCCATGGCCAAAGTAAATACTATACTCGCAACTGAATCGAAAGATACATCAGAGGTCTACAGATTGCTTCAAGTGCTAAGTGAGACTAGCGGATTTTCAAAATGTATAGAATTGGTGCACATATAAATAACTGAAGAATAACACTGGAATTTCTTCAGCTTTAATAACACTCAAGTCAACCGAAGGCTGAAACTTCTAGTACTTAAAGAAATATGTCTGGACACAAACCATCTTTACTGCCACCAATCTCTATCAGAGGGGAAAAATCTAAAATCTGATAAAGATGCGAATTTCACACACAGGGGTGTTTAATGATGAACATCCTGTTTTGCTATTCTAGCAAAAGCAGTATCATCAAATAACTTACTCTGCTTCCAGTCGTGGTGATGTGACAGTGAGTCTACATGGTCTGTCCTGGATGACTTCCACAGGTTATTTCTTCCTCAAAAAGCTTTTGGTAACCTTTAGCAATCCGGAGAGCACACCTGCATCCTGGTTCACTTAAGAATAAGGACTAAGAGTAGGTTCAACCTACTGCATTTTTCCTTAAAGGCTGTTAAAACCAGCTGCAGTAGAATTTGCATGCCAGAGCCAATCTCCTCTGGCTGGATGTCTCCCAAAGTTTCAAGGATTCTGGTAAGCATGGAGAGCTGGAAGTACATGTTAGTTCCACAGGTTTTGGTCTTCCCATCAGGTCCTGCTCTGACAGCAGGGGCTAAACTTACGCTCACTGCTTAAGGTGGAAGTACAGAAAACTTGCAAGAGAGCACACAAATGTGTCTCAGTGACATACAGAATTTCCTCCCTGCAGAACAGTCCTCAAATTTAAAGTAAGAATGGTGCTGGTTCCACAAAATATGATTCTGCTGTATGTCAGGAAGCAGCGACTTTAAGGAAGAAAAATCAGAGAGCAGTAAGATGAACCCAGTATTGGCCAAGAGTTTATCTTTTATGTGCCAGAGAAGTCAGTACAGGTACTACTACTGACTGCAGCTGACAAGTCTTAACAGTCAGGTATGCTCCAGCTGAAATGGGAGATGGAGGTTTAGGAGCTGAAGTTACTGCTGCAGCCAGCACCTGACACGGCGCACGTTGCCTTTGCTGATGTAACCTCAGAGATACTGAAAGTAGCCGCAACCTGTTCCAATTTCAACTAGTTCTGTCATAATGCATACGCTCAACTCACTTTAAGTATTCAGATTAGAGGCTGAGGCTGTTGAAGACTACCGAGACATTGTAATATTATAATGATAATTTATTTTTACTTATACATAAGTGTGCATATATATCTGTATGTCTATATGCATATGTAAAAAAGGACTTTTTTACTGCAATGGGAAGACTAATCCCAAGTCCCATGGAAGATTTTAGTTCAAGATGTCTATTATTTAAATTTATAATTTTAAGAATCAGCAAGGAATTATCTGCACTACAGTAAATATTCATTAAAGAAACATAGTTTAATTATTACTGAATAATATTAGAAAAAAACATTAAATGCCAAGTTATTTCTATATACTTGTTGTAAAGCAACGTTCACCTTAAAGCATGAAAATTGTGTAAGATATAGTACCTTACAAAACTACTTGAGTGTGTTTGATGCAACCTTCAAAAAGTTTACTATTTCCCTTTATCCATTTACCTTCTCCCTCTTTCAATAGCTACAATAACACCATTCGATTGCTTCAGGAGTAACCTCTATGACAGAGTTAATATAAAAGCTGTTATAAATTCCATACCAGTAAGTGTGGGGGATTCTACAGACAGTCACCATCTAAAGTATCTTCAATAGCACCATAAAACTCAAACATTTCTCTTCTTTGTGGTTTTATTTTTTCCTTCTCCTGTTTGTATTCCATTCTTCTGTTTCACAGTTCTCTCTTCTTACCTTTAAAAACTCTCTCCCACACCCACAACACATGCATGCATTATATATGTACACCTGGCTGGATAAAAACCAAAGTTATAAATAAAAAGTTAAACCTAATGACTGTTTTCCCCTTGACTTGCTCTAACAGGTTCAGCCCCTGATGACTCTGGAGCACACACTTCTGTGGTTCTTGATCATGCTTGTAGCTTGAGCACAAAAAGGAAGGCAAGCAAGCCACTCCGGGAATTGTTAGGCCAATACTACAGGACCTATCTTAAAAGGTTTCGCTCTTCTTGGAGCTCATCAGCTGTAGGTAACGGCCTAAATAAGCAGCTTTTCCTCCTCAAATTGAAGGGAGGGAGACAGACTACGTAATTAATCTCAGCTAATACAGCAGCCTTTTTTATATTCTTGCACTAACTATAGCCACCATCTCAGAAGTCACACTTCTATTCTTCCCTAACTACTATTGTTAATGACTTCCTGCTATGTTAGAGACTATAAACTTAAACTTCGTCATTTGGGTTCCACATCCGCAATTTCAGGTGCTGCCTCACTGCTTTGTGATTACTCCAGTTTAGTCACTAAATCAGTTAGTTAGCTAGAGAGGTGGGGTTTTTTTTGCTTTAAAGTCAATTTTGGTTTATTTTCTATTTCCATCTTTAAGATATACTCCAAAGGAAATTCTGATCTTTATGGTTTGATAACCATTTCCAGCCAAACAGAACACAGAAATACAAGTTCATTTCTGAATTATTAAATTTGAGTTTGTTCAGATTCTTGCTGTTGCATTTCACTAGCAGAAATAATATTTGATCTCACTGATGAGAAGACTGCAGTTGCTGTGTACTTATGTTCAGAAATAAATTGCAATTAAAAAAAAATCAGAATACCAGCTTGGGGCATATGTTGATCTTAAATGTACTCGATACACAGTGAAGGAAGTTTAGTAACTTTCTGACAATTTTCTAAGTAGAAGGAACACACCTTCACAGGTGGTTTAAAGAAAAGCTCTCATCCCTTGTCAGTTCATTCACTTTTAAAAATCTGAATGAACCTTTCATTGAGATGAAGATATTGAATAAAATTTCAGGGCATATCTGTACTTGCAGAAAAAGTTATTGCTGTCACACCTGGTTTAGCACTTCAGTCATTCGTTTTGGGCTTCTAAATTTGTATGTCTTCAACTGTCATTTGATTTAAATAATTTCTAAGTTGTCATGAATGCTTTGTTAATTTTAAAGTATAAAATAAATTTATTTATGATACAGGTGTTTACATTTATTCATCTTAGACAGATTTCAGTAAAAAGATGCTGAAGTATTTTTACTTTTTCTTTACTAAGAATTTGAACAAACAACCCACAAAGATTGATTTCATTCCCTCATCTCCCTCTCTGTCTATCCAAAATATCTGATGCTGCCTTACTCAGTCCTTTGTTCTTCATCCTCTCTTGGTTCACATTCCAATCTCCCTTTTATCAGCAAACATCAATATATGTAATTGATTAAAAGTATTCCTTCATTCTCCTATGCCTCTTAGTAGGAAAAAGAAAGCGATCTAGAAGTTATTTCCAGGGGACACATCTAACACACTTAGACCAAAACGCAGGAAGACAAAAGATAAGCCTTTTATACTTATGCAAGTAGGCTGGCAACATCCTCTGTTCCCATCCCTGTATGGGATAAGTAATTGAAGCATAAGCATTTTTCCACAAAACTATTAAAAATACTTTAAAATGTTACTTCTGTATCTACAGCAACAGGAATAACAGAGCATCTTTGAGAAATAATATGCATCTTCTAGTAGTATAGTTTCCTAAAAACTTAGAGGTCTGGATCTCTCAGATTTTTAAGATAAAGCTTTCTTACAAGTATTGGACTCAAATGCTTGTGTAAGATCTTTACAAGTCAAAACTGACTTCAGTCAAGAAGGGCATAAGTGAAAAAAACCACTAGACTAAGACCAAGAGAATGGATTAGAACTTTGCAGTGAAATTCTATACAAGTCAATGGGCTGGGTTTTTTTTTTTTTTTTCTTGTTTTGTTTTGAAATAAATACAGTGGATCAAAAGCTAATCTTAAAGAAGATTTTGCAAAAACAAAAGCTACTCTTAAAAGAAGATTTTGCAAAAACATGCACATATTCTACAGTAAGCTTTCTTGAAAATGAATGGGCAATCAAGTAGTTAAGAAAAAAAAAAATTAGTACTAAGAACTAAACATTTCCCTACTCCATCCCTTGCCACTTCTGTTTAAACTCTAAGAGTTTTTTTTCAAGGCATAAAATGCCACCTGTTTTGTGTGTACAGGACATTGAATGCAGCAACACATCCTCAGCCAGTCCTTATTGCTTTAATTTACTGTTACGGAAAACAGCCATAGCATTGGTCTAAGCCCCAGTACGAGACCAGCAATGTTACCTTCCCAACTAGTAAGAAATCAATAAAGATTTTACTAGATACAAGTTAAACAAAGATGGAACAAGTAACAATATTTAATCACGTGTTTCCTTCAAAACCTTCAAAAGCTTTTAACACTAATTTAAAAAGAAGCTCCAGATTACCTCAAGACAAAAATAGGAAAAATTCAAATCCAGGTGGAGTTCCAAACCATCTGAATTACTGTACCACCACAAGATTTCACTTCACATATGTAACTACCTGTTCAATGCCCAGAACAGAAATTCCTGCCCTAAAGAATTTACAGGTCAGATGCAAGACTATAGAGGGGTTGATGAGACTGACAGTAGGCACCGCATGTTATTAGCCTACTTCTTGTGAATTTTAAGTTACAAAAACAAAAAGCTTTAAAAGAATACTACAAGGTATTATTTTAGGTACATAGCAATATATATTCATTTTTAGTAAACCGGGAATTGTTGGGCATGGGGAATGGGAAAACTGCAAGCTATTAAGGACAACACTGTGTGTTTAAACACATATCGCACAGTCAGATCTGTTTTCCAGCAAACTAAAGAGAGGATGCATAGAAGTCAGGACACAAAGTGCCTAGAATACAAAAATGCTGTTCCTGAATAACTGGAAAGCCATCACAAACACTGATTTTTCTTTATTGCTCACAAGCCTAAGGAACAGAAATGGGTTTCTACAACCTGCCCTGTTGATTTTGAGGCTGAAGTTAAAACTAATGTCTATACATAAGATTTACCATAAGCCTGCAAACAAAAGCAAATTTAGCAGTTAAAATTGTTTCCTTAAAATAAAGCAGTGTTAATGTTAGATAAGAGAAATGAAAAATTACAACATGATTGTCAAGCAGTAAGAAGGTGGAAATATCCTAATTAATAGCTTACCTCTCCCTCTCAGGAAGGGAAGACTCATCTTTCTTATAACACTGGAGGGGATTTCTGCGCAATTTGTGCTTCCCAGCTTTTCCAACGTGAATCTTACAAAACCCTTTCTAGCCATTTTAATCTGCAGGTTCCCAGAACTGCCTACTAGAGCGCAAAAGAGAATTCTAAAATTGCCTCTTCAGCAAAATGAAATATTTGTTAGGAAATGTTTTGAGTAACATTTTTGCCCTTTTCTCTATTAACCTTAGATTAACAGATCGGGCACGAACAGAGTAAGGAATGCACCGCCAGCAGGATAACATACATACATGAACACTGACAGAATGCAACCTAACCCTGATCTCGGGCTGGCAGATGACAGTACAGAGCATAAACTCTCCTCCCTATCCATCCACATCAGTAGAAGATAATACCATTTTCAGCACCTGTCATCACCTCTAGTTCTCTGTCACCTGCTACCATCTTCACCAACCAATAGTAATCCACACAAGACCCTCCCTTCCCACCTCACTTCAGATGTAATCAGCTTAGAGTAAAAGTTTCAGCACATCAGAAAAAGTTCACAGAAACTGCTCCTTTGGCACACCTGTAGAGATGGTAAATTCCAGTCAAAGGGATAGTGACAAACACCTGGAAACATGAACTACTTCCACTCTCACAACTGAATTAGGGGAAAAAAGCTTACCCAAGCTTAATTCTTTACATAATAATTTTATCTCCTACATTAATTTAAATGTCACCGACTTTACAAGTCTACAAACCTATCTTTTTTTTTGGAAAGTATGAGAAGTTATTTAAAGGGTATAAGAGTATAGAGTAAGGAATTTACATTAATCTAAACTTAAAAGTATACCTGCTGTTTGCCACAGTCAATGGGAAAGTGAACACATATATAGTCCTAGGTACAAGAAAACCTTAGTTTTGTCTGAGCTGCCAGAAACATACAATATACCTCCTTCAAAAATGTGGCTGTACCCAGGCTAGTTGTCAAAACCACCAGTGCCTCCCTACTGCCTCAGTATTTCCTTTGATGTGATCATCCTATGAAGAAATAAATAAATAACAACTCACCGTAATTAAAAGATAATATTCCATAAGCACTACCAAAAAAAAGTAATATAAATAAACTCCAAGAATACTGTTGTGCTTTTTACACGGCATTCTGCGTGTCCCCAAAGCACCTCTTCCCGGCTGTAGCTCTGCCATGCCTGCACACCTAGGCTGCTCCACTCTGCAGTCCAAGTTAAGCCTCTCAAGACTTGCACGCTTGCTCATAGTGCAAGGTATTAAAAAAACCCAAACCATATTTTGGTTGCACCCACTAGGTAACCAGGGCAAGAAACATTTTAACGTGCATACTTCATAGTATACCTACTTCCAAATAATTTGCTGTCTGCTCTGCTATACAACCTGTAGGATCACAATCATATAGCAAGTTAACTGATGCTACTACCCAGTCAAGTGTTCTTAATGTTTACTGTTGCCTTAAGTTTCTTCTCAAAGTCTATTCAGCTGTTATAAAAAAAATGACCTACAAGCATTAATACAGAATACATTATAGTACAACCGGGAACTTCATCCCTACCCTGCCTCCCATCTAACTTCTCTTTGCAGACTATATTAAAAAAATCCTTTCTAGAATATTCAGTCCTTAACATTCAGCTCTACATAGTCTTCTACTGCTGTTTCCACATACGTGTCCATAACACATGCGGAACTCTCTCAGCTTCTTTTGTAATCATCTATGATCCAACAACGTTCCAAATGTCTGACCAACTGTGGGCACAAACGAAGGTTTTTCTTTAAGAAAGGAAAAACAAAATAAGCCCATTGTAAAACTTTAATTGATCGTGCTTGCCATTGTCTTCTGTAAAACTAAGAGCTTTCATCCCTTAGCTTTGTCACTTTCCCTGTTTTAAAAGAAATTTAAATTTGGGACTAGTTTTGCGTTATGGCAAAACACCCTGCTCCTTTCTCCACCTCTTAGATGAAGTAAAAAGCAGCAAGACTAATAAAGACTAAAAAAAACAAAACCTCACGCTTGTAGTCAGTCAGTAACTACTTACAGTAGAGTTACTATGATTTTAAGTGTTTTGTAACTCCAGTACACACTTTATACATCCAATCTTTTTAAAATGCAGATATGAATTGGCACCTGCTGTCATAATTCCATTCGTTTTCAAAGAGATACAACTGACCAAATAAAATTCCACCTTATAAGATCTCCTACCACTTCTTCCAGATTTAGGTTGCCTAAAAATCTTCATTGGTGTAAGTATTTTTATAAATCTGTATTACTTAAGCACAGCTGGGAAGTTAAAATACTTTCCTTCTAGTAGCCCTTGAAAGCCCACAGGACTGGAAAAGACCCATGAAACTCTAAGTTTAGCCACAGTTTATCATTGGAAACCTGTTTAAGCACTAAACCAAACATACATAATACAATCATGATTTCTTCTCCCTGGTACTCAAGAGAAAAAAATATTAACATGATCCTGAAACCACAAAGTCAAAAAGAGCAGCACTGATAGATAACGGTAAGAGAATGAGGCTGTGCTGTGAGTGGAATGCTGAAAGCCAACCCTTCACACCTGCTGGGAAATTGCCTTCGTTTCTATCAGGTGATGTATCCTATAACTACAAGGGCAGCACCAACACTACAGACTACCATGTCTGAGCTAAGAGAATTATTTACCTTTCCTTTTAAAAGAACTTCTAGGAAATTATTTGCAAAAAGTGCCTCATCTGAATACATCATTTAGGTTCTATAAAAGCTTGTAAGGGACCAGCCACACCCTCTGAAGTATGCAGACAGAGCATGTGCTGTGCACTCTGGTTAATGCGCCAACTAATCCCCATGTCATTAGTTGAAACTTCAAGACCTGATTTTCTTCCTCTTCAAAAACTGTCAGCTTGCACAACATACCATGGGTAATGTATGACCATGGCTACGAAGAAGTTGTCACTCCTAATGCCACCCTGTGGTACCAAGTGTGTAATATAATTAAACTGATGCAAAAACTATGCCTTTATAATATTGCAAAAGCCCTTTGTCTTGCATTAAGGTTTCCTCCTAAGTTTTCTATACTATTCATCACTTCTTCAAATTTCTATTATTATTGAAACATCTAGGTTCTTTGGTAAACCAGCAGCCTGAATGTATTAGCTGCAACACAGACAACATATAAAGGAATTTACCATCCTAAATCACCTACAGCCTAAGACAAGAAGCAGTCTGCTGCAAAAAAAACCAGGGAGTCTCAGACAATACTGACATGGCTTCTGTATTCATCACAACAAAAACTTTAATGAACAATGAGGGGGGTGTCACAAGGCACTTAGATGTAGGTCTACTGCATATGCCCTCTTAAATGTGAGGTCATGTAACAAGTTGGCAACAAACTCTGGCATCCCAAACGCCAGAGCAGGGAGCTCCCTTCTTGGTATTGAACCTCAGTGGCAGACTGGGAGTACATCATCAAACAGCTGCAAAACAAGGACAAGAACCCTAGGTATGATAATGATAAGCAGCAGAAGCCCAAAGAGGATTTAAATAGGACAATACGGTCAAGACAATGACCTAAGCAAGCTGTCCCTGGAGTAGCATCCTGGACAGATGAAAGCATAGCAAGAATTTAAGGGTCAAAGGAATGATGTTGCTGGAAATATGACATGAACTGACTAGTCAGGAAAAGAACTTCAGAAAAGACTGTAGCATAGGCCATGAACAACCTTCGCAAAATGTACATATTCTGGTGAGAGAGGTTACTGCTCAATCTGCCCTACACCACCTACAGTGATTAATTCTCCTCTTTCCAGCTTCCCTAAAAAGGATGTCTTCAGGTCAGTAGCGTGTTTACCCTTTTATCTGAATTCCCCATTAATCCAAAATATCCTTTGGAGAAGAGGAAACACAAAAAGCAGGTGTCTTAAACCAATGCTTTTGGGGTTACGTCCTTTCCTTTGGGTGTACTTCATGATATCATCTAGCCATACAGAATCATATACACATACTAGGGGAAAAGGAAGGGGGGGGAGGCAGCGCAGAAAGCCCCCTGATTCTGCAGTCCAGCATTTCCCAACTTTTAAGACCTGAAACTGAGCCTTCTGACTTTTTGAACCACTGGTTCAGGCATGTGGAGTATTTTGTCATGGGGCAGCGACACCAGACAGAGCATCAGACTACATGGTCAGTTTTAGGCACTAGAGTGGGAAAAGAAAACTGAAAGTACAAAGCATTTTTAAAAAGCAGTCATGTGCAACTATTGACCAAACCCTAACTGTAATAACTCAGATTCTACTAGACATGGATTTTTGAAGCAGCACAGAAACAACTTTCAAAGTATCCTTGTGCTGTCCACCCCACTCTCGGTGGCTCATCTATCCCCCCTGAAAGAAGAAAGCACTACACTGGTGCTCTGCATACCACTAAGGGTATCCGTAAGAATATCCATTGGCTTCACCTTCCCCAACTAAGGTATCTGTTGCACAAGATTGTAATTGTGGGTTTTGTTATTTTAAACACAGGATTGCATCTCACATAGGAAAAATTTTACATGTCCAATACCTCACATAAAATGCAGAGATAGCTACTTCATACAGGAAGTCTGTCATAAATGGAATATTTCAATAAGTTATACGAGCGTGAACAAACGGGTAACTGACATCTGTTACATAACACAAGTTTTTAAGTTCAACACCACAGGTAGTCACAACAGATCACGTTACCTGAATTACACTGAGAAGTCTCTCAGGGCAACTTCTACTTTCCTGGACTCAGTTCCTTCTTCAAACATTTAAAGACAATCTAAAAAGATGGGAGAAAAAACCACAATGGTTTGGGTTTTTCTCCCAAGAAAGATGTGGTTTTCCACAGGAAAATAACATCTCCCCCCCACCCCGTTTTGCAGTTACAACTATGATTATGCTACTTTTGCCCTGATTGTGTCTCCTGTTAATTACAAAGAAACGGAGCCTGCGGATCCCGCGTCTATGCGAGCATCTGTCTGCTACAGGATGAAACAACCAGACACAGCCAAAATCCCCCGGGTGCCGGGACTGTTCCCGCTATCAGCCAACAGGCTCCACGAAGACAGCGGGGCGGGCGGAGCGCGGGGCAGGTGAACCTGCGAGGCTCTCTCCAAGGTATCCGCGGCCCGTTCAGGAGCCGACGAGGCGGCAGCGCGGCTCTCCGGGCCCCCCCGCAGGGCGCTCCGCTCGGCGGTTCCACCGCCGCAGCAGGCCCGGAGCCCGCCAATCCCCGCTACCGCACCCGCAGCTCCCGGGGCCGAAGCGAGGGGCTCCGGCTTGGCGCTGGCGCCACAAGACCTTGCAGGCGGGACGGGCGCGCCCCGGGCCTGCCCGCCCGCGGGTTCCCG
>VYXH01000354.1:146864-173671 GCA_013397275.1 Burhinus bistriatus
CCCCCCCTTTGCCTCAGCCAATCGGCCGCCGAGGCCGTGCGCCGCCAGCGCGCGCTCTCCCCGCGCCGAGGGGGGTGCCCTGGAGCGCTCGTGCTCTCCAGCCAATCAGCGGCCAGCGCCGCCGCGCACGCGGCCGTGTGAGGGCGCAGTGGCAGCGCGCAGGCGCAGTACGCGCCGCTGAGGAGGCGGCGCGGCTGCGGGCTACCCTGACAGGGTCGGGGCTCGGCGCCGCGTCCGGGGCCGTCTGTGGTGCCTCTAGAGCTGTGTGGCTGCTTCTTAAAGCCATTTAAACGTCTGGAGGTAACTGGAAACCCTGTTCTGAGCCTGAGGGCGACCTGTCAGTGGGACAGGGGGAGGCCCGGCACGGGTGGGCTCTGGTAGAGCGCTCCGTGGTGCTGCTGTGACTCCAAAGAGCACTTGTGGTGTGTGGGTGTATAGATGTCTATATCCCAGGGCCCCGCAGAGCCAGTCGGTCTGGTGCTGCGCAGCACGCGCTCCTCTGTGCTGGTCGGAGCCTGATTTTGTCCAGGGGAGCGTTGGTGAGTTTCAGGATTGGGCCGGGGCTCCCCATCAGAGAAGGCCCAGGGCCGGGGAGGGAGGGCTGGATGCGGGATGGAACCTGCCCGCTGCCAGTCCCCTCGGCAGCCGTCCCCAGAGCAGTCTGCAGGATCCTCCGCTGAAGGTCAGACGCTGGTGTAGTGCCTTGGCTCTGTCGGTATGCCTTGCTGTGATGATACCTTCAACAGCTCTCCTGGGCTGGCAGGGCAGCTTTGGCCTGTGAGGAACTGTGCACTTCAAGGATGTGTTATTTGTGCACCAAGGGAGTCTTCTAAAAGCACGCTGCTGTGCCTCACAGCTTCCTCCAGCAGAGGAATAGCAAGTTTTTCAAATGACAATCTCCCCTGCGCCATTCTTTGACCATCTGTGTCTGGCTGGCTAACGCTATTGCATAGCAATCAGCTATATTACAGCTTGGCTTGCTGGCAACAAATCGTAGCACAAACAGTCACAGAAATGACTAGTACGTGAGTGTTTTCTGAGGAAGATTGGACAGGACGGGCATCTGCTCCTGGCTGTGCACGCAGTCTCCCTCTGATCAGTCTCCCTGTGTGGAAATGCCATGGTTCCTTCTGCAAAATGTTTTCTGTGCCTGTGGGAAAGGAACAGGATTCTTACATTGTGTGTGGAGAGGAGGGACTACTAACATTTTGCGTGTGTGGGAGGGAGATACTTTGTCATGAGGGAATAGGAAAATGAGAGAGAAAAGCACTGCTTAGATGTTCTAGGTAGTGCTGCGTTAATGTTTATTCTGAGCTATATATGTGCAAATGATAGTACATGGTTTTTTTCCCCAAATCCTGGAGTCAGGCCCACTAGCAGCAATAGAACCAGATTAGGCAGAGGTGGTGTGGAGGGCTGTTTCTGCTGGCTGCATCTATGCTAGTAAATTAAGTAGCAGCAGAATGTAGGCATTGGCACGGGAATTTGATAGTACTATTTAATTGTTGAAACAGTTAAGCAACCAATGTATTTTAGTGTGTCTATATAAGCTCCAGCCCAATTACTACTCTCCCAAACATCCTCCAGGCAATTCTGGGCATCTTGCATGGGATAGGCACCATTCCTGGTACGCAGTTCGGATAGAATCACATTTTTGTGCAGTCCGACAGGTTTTAGTCTTGTGGCTGCAGTCCGTTCCATGCCACACGGTCTCATGCCTGTGAATAGCCCTTGGGCAGGTTTCACATCCTGGTTGAAATGCAGTTGCCAAATTCACTCAATATGCAGTGGCTTACCTGAGGCTTTTTTCAGGGTGTGCAGCACAGCAATCATAACCTCTCCTTCTATGACAATGCCTTAATTATCTTTGCAGCTTTTCACTGAACTGACACGAGTAAGTCCGTGTATTTCTTGTACTGGGGAGCCCAGAGCTGAACACATTGCATGAGCTGTGATCTCACCAGTGCTGGGAGAGGAGAGGGATCGCCTCCCTCAGTCTGCTGGTGACACTCTGCTTAGTGCAGCTGGGGATGCTGTTGATCTCCTTTGCCCCAAGGGCACACTTCTGGCCACCAGGACCCCAGGTCCTTTTCTGGCAAGTTGTCTTCCAGCCAATTGTCCTCCAGCCTATAGTCGTGCATCGGGTGGTTCCTCCCCAGTCCAGGACTTGGCATTTCCCTTCGGACTTCATGAGGTTCTTCTATGCCCATTTTTCCATCCTGTCAAGGGGCCTTTAAATGGTGGCATTATCATCTGGAGTATCAACCGCTCCTCCCAGTTTTGTATCCTCTGCAGACTTGCTGAGGTTGTGCACTGTCCCATCATCTAGATCATTAATGAAGATGTTAAACGTCTGGACCCAGCACCAAACCCCAGGGAACACCACTAGAGACTGGCCTCCAGCTGGACTTTGTGCCAGTGATCATAACCCGCTGAGCCTGGCAGTTCAGCCAGTGTTCAGTCCACCTCACTGTCTCCTCATCTAGTTTGTACTTCACGAGTTTCTCTATGGTTATGTTATGGGAGAGAGTTTGAAAAGCTGTACTAAAGTCCAGGTAAACATCAACTGCTCTTCCCTCATCATAGATGGCTAGCAGGTTGGGCATTTCACTGCAGAAGGCTATAAGGTTGGTCAGGCATGATTTTTGTCTTCACTGACTACTCCTAATCACCTTCTTGCCCCTCTTATGTTTCAAAATGGTTTCCAGACTTAGTTGCTACATCACTTTACCAGGGATTGAGGTACGGCTGGATCTGCCTTGCCCTTCCTGATGGTAGAAGTGATATTTGCTTTTGCCTAGTCCCCAATCACCATTATCTTTCAGAGATAGCTGGGAATGGCCTCGCACTGATTTCAGCTGGCTCCCTCAGTCCTCCTTAGTGGGCACCAGCTCCCGGCAGAGGCAGAGCAGACTGTTCTCTTCCCTTCTGAAGTGCTGTGCGTTGCTCAGCGTAAATAGGACAATATAGTCATACTAGTGTGTACTTAGTCCCTTGGCTTAAAACCTTTCCTTGACAAAGGCAAAACCAAGCCTGGGCTGTGGCCCAAACCAAAGTCACTGCCTGGGAGGGGAGATTAATGGATATGGTTTGCACAAAACTCTTTCCATTCCCTCGTGGTAGTGCAGTACAGTTGCCTCCAAGATGCCAACATCCATCTGCCCAGTATTGCTCCATTCTCAGTGACAGCCTCTCCAAGCCATTCCAGGGGGAAAAAAGGCAGTAGGAACCACAGCAATAGTACACAGGATATTTATGCAGCTAAAGAAAAACAGCAGCAGAAAGTGAGCAGAGAGGGTATGTCCTTATGTAGAATATGTTGATGTAGTCTCAAGAAAATGAGCTGAGAGTTTTACTAGTGTGTGTGCAAGAGATGCTTGTGTTATCAAGGTACAAGGGCTAAAGCAACAGCTATCATGCTCCAGAGCACCCCAGCTGATTTGCTGTGTAGGATCTTAGGACACTATGGACACAAAACACTTTCTTCTGCTTGACCTGGGGGCCAGGAGCCACTTTTTAACATGGATTAGAAAGAAATTATTCCATTATATATGATAAAAATTTAAGCACATGCAGGGCTAGATGGGGGGTTTCTGTATGTCCTCATGTTGGACTTTGGTGAATAAAGAGACATTTAGATGCCTGTATCTTCTTCGTGAATCTAGCCCCCTGAGTGGGGCTCATATCATCTGACTTGAGAAAACTGAAAATGACATAAAAAGTCTGATCCTGACACCCTGGGAGCTCTTCCCAGTAAAGTAAATAGGTACCTTTGGCCAGCAGTTCATATGACCTGCCGTAACCACCTGTCTTACGGTGACGTGATTGCCCTCTGAATTCTGTCTGTCTGCATTGACTATAAGGGAAATCATAACGTGTTTAGATTTAGACATCTAAATTAAAGATGCCAAAGTTAAGGCAAATAAATCCCATCTCATGTTTCTGTCATGGTATCAGCAGGTAGTGCACTCCGCACTGACAGGTCACAATTTCTAAAGAAGCACAGCAGGTACGGTCGTGATTTTCTGACTTGAGATAACCCAAATCAATAGATCTATTTTTTTTCCTTGCTTTGTTGAATTTCAACATCAACTACCTGCAATTAATTGAAGTGCTCTATAAAACATTGCATTGTGCAGTGCTACGTTCAGTCCCATGAAGTGACAGCATTTGAAAAGAAACACTGTCACTTTTAAAGTGGATTGAGACAGGGTGAAGCCCAAGAAGTGTACTACCGTATTTCAAAATAGAGGAAATATATGAGCTTGAAGAAAGTCCTCACTTTGTATTCAGAGCTGCTTGACAAGGGGAGACACGCTAGAAGCTGAGGGTGGCCACAGTGCAGGCAGTACCCTCACTGACCAGGGCATAGTCCCACAGGATATGAACAAGGCAGACAAGAGCAAGGTGCTCGACAGCATTCATCAACAGTCCCAGACAATGGAATGAATGAGGTTCAAGGTCCATCCAGGAGGTCATCCAGTCCTGCTCCTGGGAAAGGAGGCCACTGACAACAGTGCAGGCTGCGGGCAGTTCTGCTGGAAAGTACCTGGGATTCTTGGTAGACACAAGCTGAACTTCAGCCACCAGTGTGCCCTGGCACCAAAGGCTGACAGCATCCTGGGCTGTAGGACCACGGGACCACAGCCAGCATATCAAGGGAAGCGATTATCTCTCTCTGCTTGGCACTCATTAGACCACACCTCAAATTCTGTGTCCAGTCCCGGGGCCTCTAATACAAGCAAGACATCAAAACCAGGAGCGAGGTCAGCTGAGGGCCACCAAGATGCTCAGGGGACTGCAGCACTTGCCCTGTGAGGAGAGGCTGAGGGACTGGGGCTTGTTCAGGCTGGAGAAGAGGAGAGGCTGAGGGGAACCTGACAGGTACCACCCTGCTGCTGCTGGGAGACCAGCAGGAAGATGGAGTCAGGCTTGCCACCATGGTGCATGGCAAGATGACAAGAGAATACAGACATGAGTCAGATGGGATATAAGGAAAAGCTTTATCCCCATGAGGACAGTCCAGCAGCAGAGCGGGGGCTCAGAGAGGAGATTTTCCAAGACCCGACTGACCAGAGCTCTCAGCAACCTGGTGGAGGCCAAGCTGACCCTGCTCTGAGCAGGAGGTTGGACTGGAGACCTCCTTGAGGTCCTTTTCAGCCTGAATTACCTTGGAATCCTCTGACTGCCTTCAGACTCGGGTATGCTTCTCTACAGTCTTTACATTCGATGAGCCATAGAGTAATTTAGGTGAGAAGGGACCTCTGGAGATCATTCTGCTCCAAGCCATTACTCAGTTGAGGACCAGATCCATAGGAACAGCTTTAAAGTTAGATCAGACTGTTTCAGTTTGTTTTTAAAATACTTTTCTCCCTCCAGAGATTCTGGTTCATTTACATTACAGATACAAATTTAAAACTTCAATTAAACTAATAGAGAAGGGGAGCAGCTGTTTATGACATTTGTCACTCTAGCATTTTGTTAGAAAATGATCATGTCTCTTTCGGCTGCTGGATTTTTCTTAAAAAAACCTCTGGCTTCGTTCAATAATAAAGCAATTTGGTCATCTCTTGTTCATAATTGAAGGAGATACTGTTTCCCAGTGACATATCTTTCTGTTTCATGTTCTTATAATGAAATCTAATTTCCTGCTTCCTTAGGAAAAAATCAGAACAGGAACATATTCCCATTTTTAAGTGCAGCTCCAAAAAATTAGATTAATTTGTTGGTTCTGAGTAGTGACATAATATATAGTGTTACAGTGTCTTTTGCCATGTCCAGGGAAGTCAAATGCTTGGTAGCCTTAGCACGTGCAGAATCTGTCCTGCGCATATGTGCAGTAGTTATGTATAAACTTGTTTTTCTCTGTGAAAGGTACTGGCAACCCGGAGTCAATGGAATCTAGCATTACAATCTACACTTAGTGAAATGCATTTCATAGAATCATTGAATCAGAGAATGGTTAGAGTTGAAAGGGACCTTAAAGACCATCTAGTTCCAGCCCCCTGCCATGGGCAGAGACACCTCCCACTAGACCAGGTTGCTCCAAGCCCCGTCCAACCTGGCCTTGAACACCTCCAGGGATGGGGCAGCCACAGCTTCTCTGGGCAACCTGGGCCAGGGTCTCACCACCCTCACAGGCAAGAGTTTCTTCCTANAAACATTTGTAAAACAATTTAAAAACATCCTATATGACTGAGAATTAAATTTATCATCACCAATGTAAAATTTATGATTTTTCAGTAAATTGCTTTTTCCTGATGCTGCTACTTTTTTTCTGGACCAGGGATAACCAGTAATTGGAAAATCTGTTTACCTCGCATCTATATACTAGCTTACTGGTCCGAATTTGTGAGAAGCAGAAAATGTCACACTCAAGAAATAAATATGAAGAAAGTACCAGTGCTTAGAAACACCCCACCATCATTTTCAACTGCTTCCTGTTGTTACAGCTTAAAAGTACCTGTATATAGAAGCTAGATATTAAAAAAACGGATTTTCCCTTCAGTTTGTGTACATACACATGCTCTTTGCGTTTGTGGGCAACAGATGTGTGCATCAAGTGGAGAGTAAAACCCTATAGATACTGCTTAATTCAAAATGTCATTTTCCTTAAATGGTGACTAAGTGGATTGGAGCTGGTAATATCAAACAGCTCTTGCAAGCCCACAATGTTTCTCTTTCGGATGCAGAAACAGCTACATGACAAAGCAGAAGAGGCTGAAGACACTCTTCTCTAGGAATATGCTTTGATGATCTAACTCTGACAGAAGTTTTTGTCAGAAGAATGTACTTACCATTCCAGAATAGTGGTACTAGTTTAAAAATAACATGAAATTTGGCATAGGAAATATTTTCCTTCTGGTTGAGATCTTCAGTGTCATTGTCATCATACGTCATTTCACCCAATTGTGAATAAAACACAAAAATAAAAGGAAACCTCAGATGATGTCACCTCAGATCTGAGCACAAGATTGAATTTGCATTTTGGGGCTCTCGCAAAGACGTTAAGAGAAACAAAAGTAAAACCCAAAAGTAGATGATTGTAGATTTAGAAGGTTTATAATACTCTTTAATTTTGTGTACTAGAAGAGCATCCTACTTGCTTGGAGTATAGTGTTCATGATGCACAGAAAGTAAGTCCTGAATGGGCCTCTTTCTGTGCTGTGGGAAGATGAAGATGCCCATCATGTTTGTCTCATAACATGGAACATGTGCCTGTAACACGTTTGTCAGATGTGGCTTAAAAAACTTCTGGCAACAAAAAATTCATAATCTCCCTAGGTGATCGATTGCAGTGTGAAATTAGCCTTACCATTAGAGAGTTATTTCTGCACTGCTCTTTGTCCTCCCTCCATTGGATATTAAGCAACTTGACTCCCTTCCTCTTTACAGTTATTTCTAGATTGCTGTGATGTCCCTTAAGCTTCCTCTTCTCACACTTAAACAGCAGCCCTCCTTGTAGGGCATGTTTTCTATGCAGAAATACTCAGTTCCTCTTCTCTGCACTCTTGTCCAGTTGGCCCACTCATCCTTGAACTTTGGTTCCCAAACCAAGATACAGCACTCTGGGTCAGTGCCATCCTGATACTGTGCTCAGGAAAGAACCACTTTGCCATACTCACAAATAATACTTCTATTTATGCAGCCCGGTGTTACGATTTCCTTTTTCTCAGGTCCGATGTTTGAAAGAACTCCTGCATCTTATACAGCACTGCCGCTTGTCCTGTCCCGCTGCTGTATGTGTGGACTTGGTTGTTTGTACAAACATGTGTCTGCCTGTGCTGACTGCTGCTACTACAATTTTCCTGCTATTCCTTTAAAAACTGCTCAGCACAGATCTGAAGGGGAATCAGAATATAAAATACATCAGTACCTCTTTGCTCAAATTCAGTGCCCCAGCACGTTTTGGAACATTACCATAACTTCAATTTACAAGTCTCTGTATTCAAAGACCTCCAGCGGAGAATCAGCTGTTCATTTTATTTTCCATTACCAAGTATTCGGCACTAAATGGAATTTTAAAAACAAGCTGCCTATTAGGACCATTGTACTCAGTTTCCCCCCACTTGCAGTTTAAGAAGCCGCGCTTTGGACCAGCTTCAGGCAAAATAGGAGAAGGTTTTCAGAAGGTGTGATGGGAGAGGGTTAAACCAAATTTAGTAGAGGTGAAGAAGAAACGAAAACAGAAAAAAGCATTGAAGTTGTTTAAGCTCTGTATGGAGAAATTGTGAGGGATTTGCAACGTCAGTAATAATAGAAGTTGCATAGCAATGTAAATAGCTTACTTTTTCCATTATTCTGAAGTAAAAAGAAGTATTTTCCACAGGCTGTATTTGTCTTCTGTGTGGTTTTTCTCAGCAGTACAAGAGTATTAAGGCTTCTGTCTAAAAGAACCACAAAGAAACAAGGCAAGGGCGGCAGTAGGAGCTGCCCACTACAACACTGTGAGCAGTGAAATCTCAACTAATGCTGAGGCAGCAACTCGGACCAGAGTCATTTCAAGGGCAAATGTTTTCTCAAAGATAAATTGTGCAAAATATAGAAAAAAATGTGGGGGTGGGGGGGAAGAGACAATGGCACAATCTTTTATGTCCTTCCCCTTTTACAACTGTTGCTTTCTTAGCAAAGTGGCAAAGTTTGCTTAAAATGCATTTGCAGCTTCTCATGTCTTGAAACGGAGATAAGATGTTTCAGAAGATAACCAGTGAATTTAAGATCTTCAGCAGATAGTTGGTTTTGGTCCAGTCATTGACTGAAAATTGCCTTTCTGTTAAACTTGTGGTGAAATCAATGGTGAAGAAAGATGTTGGTAAGGGGTGACTCAAAAGCAGAACATTCCACCACTGGGTGAGTTGGACCCTTTTATTTATATGACGTCTCCAAATGTGACATAGTGCACAAAGTTTATTTAATGATTAGAGACGTAGAAAAGGAAAGAATCTCTTGGATCAAGAATAGGTCCATGATGTCACTAGCAACATGCCTATAATTCACTTCATAAATTTATAAGTTTTAATAACTCTTGGATTTTCCACCTGCCCATCTATTGGAAGATGTTCCAAAATCCTACTTTTGTACAGATAGAAGCCATTTTCTAACTTTCATTCAAATTTATTCACTGTTCAGAGCACTCTGGTCCTATGCCAGTGTTTCTTTAGTTCCAGTAGTTATCTTGTTTTGTTGTGTTTTGTTTATGAAGAGCAATAGGATCCACCCTTCATTTTGTTTAATTTCTGTCAATGGTAGATTCTCTGTTCCTCTGGTTACACTAAAAAGCTTTCATGGACCCTGTTCCACTATGAATTCACTGTTCTTGGTTGTGGCTGATCAGAGCTGTGCACTGCACTCAGCACAGATATCCTTAAATGTACTAGTACTAGTTACATTTACTTATTTATAGTTATTTATGTCAAAAATTCTAAAAATTACACATACTGATAGGCTAATTTCGAGCTCATTCTGTAGGTTTTTATACCCTCTGCATGTAAGGAACTCTAAATCATTTTTCTGTCATCCACAGATTTGACAGTGCATGGTTTAATTCTTCTTTCAGATGACTTAAACCAGCCTTTTCTTGTGTTCATTTTTCTTTTTGCAAAAATAGATCTACCACCCAGAACACTAGAAACATGTATAGCATCCCTGCTTGCCAGTTTGCTGGTGTGTGCCAAATCGGTGGCTTTTTTTGACCGAATGTGATGATTACTGCATAATTATGAGCTCTTAAGCATCATTGAGGGGTTCAGTGCTCTTACAAGACAGGACACAGACGCGTCCCCTAGGACTGTATGAGCGCATCCCCTCATCGGCTGTATGAGCACAGCCTCTGCCACGGCCGGCCGGCTCTTCGGGGGCTTGACTGACCGTGGCCTATTAAAATGCCCAGTGATTAGATGGTATGATAGGCTGCTCAGCTTCCTCGGCTCCTCATTTCTCACGTGCTTCTGAGGTGGTAACTGCCTGCCAACTGATTACGTCTCCGTCCAGTAACTTTTCTTGTCATTAAGCATCCATACTTTGAAAAGTTTGCCTCAACCTGGGCTCATCTATTTGACACTCTTTCATGGTGTTGGTCTCAAATAGTTTAAACTTTCTGAATTCCTTTCATAATTTTTATTTAATTTCTCCAGATGAAAGCTGAATTTCCTCTTTGAACACTGGCTCACTTTTAATTTTATGTTGTATCCCATTAATGTTAGAAATTATGGCTGATTACCAGGTCTAGGTAAAGAAAAAAAACACTTTTGGTATTATTTTTTAAATTTTAAAAAGAAATTTCTCTATGCTGTTTGTGTAGGTCCCCGTCTACCTTTTACTCCGTGTTCCTTTGTTAGATTCCTGAATAATATGGAAGGTAAAGACAAGACTGTTTGGTCTGGTGCTCCTGGTAAATGCTTTATGAAGCACAAACCAGAACTCGTCTGTTCTGTCAATTCCCCATTCTCTACAGTTTTCCATTTCTTCGTTCTTCCATTTTCTCTTCTTACCTCTTCGTTGATGTAGGAGTTACATGTTAATTCTTTGTTAAATCCTTCACATGCATCTTCACTGTTGATGGCTGATACCTTGATTTTAATTAATTTCTACTTGTCTAGCATGTTTTTACTCCGTATCTTTCACTGTTACAGTGTACACATTTACACTTTTGTGAATTCTTTTGACGCCCATGCCCTCAGCCTCAGTGTCATATTTGTCTTTCACTATTCCTGGTATTTTATCTGCAAACTGGTGGTAACTCTTGGTACTTTTGCATGGATTGTAATGCCTCATCTAAGACTGGTCTACACTTTGTAATGCTATAATCGTCACATGGTTTTTTTCTCCTCATTTCTGGTATCATTCCTCATTTTGAGCTACGAGCTGATTATCTGTCACAGCCAGGCTGCTACATGTGCCTTTCTTCATTTTTCCTTTTTTTCTCAAGTAGCAACAAAAGTGCATTGTGAACCTCCCACAGAAATCAAGTGCCTGTGCTGTTATTTGTATGTGATCTCTTGGTGCGCAGCACCATCTGAAGAAGTGTTCAGAAGTCAGAAGGCTCTGAGCTTAAATTCTTATGTCAACTTTCCTCGGCTTTTACATGAAGTTATGCTGTACATGGTTGTAAAGAGAACATAGCGCAGTCCAAAATAAGTATAACTAAAAAGGTGAGGTTGAAAATGTCCTGACTGAGAAATTGGGATAATGTTTTTGCTATTCTTCTGCTTTTATTTACATAATAATTTCAGAATTTTAAATTCTGAGTATAAAATTTTTCACTTTAGCAGCTATCTTAAGTACCAAAGAAGGTCTTTATAGCCCCTGTATATATGTATTTCCAGCTGTTGGCTTAGCAACCAGTATTTGTTGTTACGCAGTTGACTGCATGTCACAAGGTGCTCTTCCATCTCACAGGTATTCCCAGTTAGCAGCCAGCATGGGGACTGAGATAAAGTAGAACCTGAGCTCAGGAAAGAGAAACAATCTCCTCTTTGTTCCTCTTCAGTGTGACAAGATAATTACCTTGCTGGAGCCGTAAGCGTACTCCTTATCTATATTTAGAAATGGATTCTGCAGCTTTTCTTTCACTTACAAGTTTTTTTATTGCAATTTGGCAGAGAACAAAACAAGCCAGGTGATGATTGTAAAACTGAAGCAGATTCTGTTAAAATACAGGTGAAAAGCCTAAGTTTAATAGGACATCCTTTGTACGGCTCCCTCCTAGGGCACAGAACTTGCCACAGCTGAGTCATTACTGGAGGTGTTTGGAAAGAAAACAGACATGGGAAGGTATGGAGCTCTCAGAATGTAAATACTCATGAGTTATAACCAGCTAGGAGCACTAGGAGGGAGGTTTTTCAATGCAACAGGGCATTCCATGGCATGGTAATGAAGTGTGCTTTTCTTTGTTCTGCGTTATAGAGAGAGTAACGGCAGAGCCTCGCAGCACTGTTACATGGACCTTTGAAAACTGCCCCTTCCCCATCTAAGACTGAGAAACTGAGACAGCATTGTAAAGTAAGGAATGTTTACTTCCATGTCTTTCCATAGTGGGAACAGAAGTGGGAAGAACTGAACTGTTCACTTTTTATCTTTGTATTTCTCATACCTTATTCTCTGGTCTTCTTTGTCATAAAATATTTCTTATTTCCAGGGATAACTTTTCTTTTCCTGGTCCATAATCCTTGCTTTTTCCCTAGACCTTTATTGCATTGCCCAGTCGCCACTAAGTGGCTAATGCTTATCACCCAGAAAGTCATCCCATTGTGATTTAAGGCCAGGAGGAGACGGTGAATCCTGGACTTCAAGTTTGTTTCAGTGCATAATCACTCTTGCTTTTATGGCTGATGTGATGAAACTGTTGTAAATGTTCTGCTTCACAGTGACTTAGGGTCTGGAGCACGAGTCTTGTGAGGAGCGGCTGAGGGAACTGGGGGGGTTCAGCCTGGAGGAGGCTGAGGGGAGACCTTCTCGCTCTCCACAACTCCCTGAGAGGAGGTTGTAGCCGGGGGGGGGGTCGGTCTCTTCTCCCAAGGAACAGGCGATGGGACAAGAGGAAACGGCCTCAAGTTGCCCCAGGGGAGGTTTAGGATGGATATTAGGGAAAATTTCTTCACGGAAAGGGTTGTCAAGCACTGGAACAGTCTGCCCAGGGAAGTGGTGGAGTCGCCATCCCTGAAGGTGTTTAAATGGTGTAGATGTGGCACTTAGGGACATGGTTTAGTGGTAACTTGGAATTGTTGGGTTAACGGTTGGACTCGATGATCTTTCTACGATTCTATGACTGTATCTACCATTTACTAAGAAGATGTAGGCTCCAAAGTAGATGCAGTGGAGGGCACGCACCATTTGTAACACCACCCTGTCTCCTTAGCAGTGTATAGCCAAATTAGCACTTGGAAAATCAGTTTGCCATGTGGTCTGTAGGGAGAGCTTCTGAAACCTAGAAAAACAACAGATGGTGACCTGGCTTTATTTATTTATGCCTTTGACTCTTAGAGTTCAGGCTTCACTGTTTCCTAACTGTGGGTTCTGCCCATCCTCTTTCTTCCCAAGCATCACAGGGGAGTTCTATGGGGCTAACAAAAGCTTAGAGTCTTATTTAACAACAAGATATAGCAATTAATTAGTTGCAGTAATTAAAAAAGAGAAGACTAAAGCTCAAGAGAAAAATAAAGTCCAGTGATGACACCAAGCTGAGTGGGGCAGTGACACACCTGAGGGACAGGCTGGAGAGGTGGCCCTGTGCAAACCTCCTGAGGTCCAACAAGGCCAAGTGCAGGGTCTTGCACCTGGGTCAGGGCAACCCCCAGTACCAGCACAGGCTGGGGATGGAGGGATGGAGAGCAGCCCTGCCCAGAAGGACTTGGGGGTGCTGNGATTTAGATGAGATGTTAGGGAGAAATTGTTGCCTGTGGGGGTGGTGAGACCCTGGCCCAGGTTGCCCAGAGAAGCTGTGGCTGCCCCATCCCTGGAGGTGTTCAAGGCCAGGTTGGACGGGGCTTGGAGCAACCTGGTCTAGTGGAAGATGTCCCTGCCCATGGCAGGGGGGTTGGACTAGATGGTCTTTAATAGTCCCTTCCCCACCCAAACCATTCTACGATTGGATGATGCTAACACCCTGCTGGCAGCAGCTCAGCTCTGCAGGGTGTGGAAGGGAGGTACTGCAGCAGTTCCTGGTTGCTAACATACCCTTACACGTACACTTACCGGGGTACCACTGAGTGCCTGTTACATGCTGGCACCAGCTCAGTCCCTCCAGGATGGGGAGTACTTAATGCAACAAGCAATTACAGATAAGTCGCATTATCTACCCGTGAGGAACTGACATCGTTGCCAGAAATTAAAAATAGATGTGTGTGTCCTGGCTGGGGAGGACCAATCCTTTGGTAGGCAGCACAGAGAGGGATAATACCACAAGAGCTTTTGATCGCATAGCGTTTCAGAAACACTGCATTTCAGCAAAGAAATGTGAGGTGTGTAAGATGAGGAATAGAGCATGAGTGCATGGGAGACATTATTCACATTTACAACACATGTCTGCTGGGACTGAGCTGGAACAGTGATATAACAACCTTTAACAAATAGAATAAAATAGATGAAAAAGCAGTGCTGAGGACATGACATCACTTTTAACACTGACACGAAAATGAATAATTTAAATTACTCATAAAAATTACTGAGCTCTAAAATGGAGTGTTTTATTCAAGAACATTATCTGGACATTCCTGTTGACATCTGAAAAAAAATTTGTCTTATTTAGGATAACAAGACTGCCAAGGGCTTCCTAGAACGTTAAGCCCAACACTTTAATAGCAACTTACCATCCCTGTAACTCCATGTATTCCTGTCTGGTTTACATTTTGTGAAGTGCCAACTTTTTTCTGATTTCTAAACAAAGTTTATCCACAGCTAATGCATACCCCTGTGTTCTTGTACCAGTGTTGGATAGCTCTTTTTCCCCCCTTAATGTTTATCCTTGTGATCGACAGCCTTTTACCTTTTGTTTTCTAACTTAAACTTTTGGGCTTCTTACCATGTCAGAGCCTCCCCCTTCCTGATTATTTAGCTGTCTTTCAATGCACTTGTTCCAGTCTGAATTAGTTTGTCTTGCCTGCAGGTGGGTGGCAGCACACAGCGTGTCTTACTGCCTTTGTGCAGTTCACACCCCTGTCATCGCTGCTGCCCATACACGGACTGGACTTTCAGAATTGCTTTTCCTTCCCATGGCTAAATCACACTGACCACTTATAATCGGGGAGTATGATTAATTAATATGTCCAGGGCCTTCTCATCTTCCTTCCAGTTGCTGTGCTACTCCTAGAGCAGAAGCTTGTGTTATTTGTCCCTAAATACCTTGTGACACCAGTGTGTACTGCTGAACTTCACTTAACAGCTCTTTCTTGAGTTATGGTTTTCCAGGTTTGTCTGTATGCACATACATCCCAAGTCTGTGTCATCAGTTAATTTTGCTGGGAAACTCATGACTTTTGGTGCTGGTATCACTGATGAAAATCTTGAAAAGATTCATGTCCAGACTGATCCTTGAGACATTTCAGTAGAATTCTCCATCCAAACTGATTTCCCACTTTCAGTGTTGTGTTAAGCACCTTTGAAGCAGTTTTTACTTTGTATCTACTTTGTCTTCATCTTCTCAATTTTTATTACCGATTTCCCACATATCAGTTTCTTTTATCATTTTTATTACTGAAGATATACCTTATTTTATCTGACCAGAAAACAATTTATCAAAACAATACACTGAATTAGTCTGCACGTACCTTTGGTGAGATTGTGTTGCTTTCTATCCCATTTATCAGCATGTCTTCAGTTGGTCTTTACATCAAAACTTCCAGAGCCTTGCCTATGAATGATGTCATTTTCTCTTATTCTTAAACACAGGCAGAACTATGCTGCAGAGGTTGCCATAGTTCTCTTGGTAAACAAATAAAAAATGTGTTCTCTGTACTACAGCTTTTTGTGTCAGCTCTTTCAAAAAACTGTCAGCTGGTTACAGCAGCATGTATAACAACAGCCCCAGTGAGCACACAGCAAGACTATTACTTTTGGTTTGGGCATTTTTTGGGCCGTGCCTGAAGTCTGTCTTTAATCCCTATCTTCTTTTCGTGTTTTTTTGCTATATAGGTGGTAGAATTTGGGGGCTTTTTTGGTAACAGTTGCAGACTCAAACTCAGCTGGACTTCTTGATTCGCTCTTTGCTCTGCAAGACACGGGTTTCTTTACAGACCTTTCCTTCTCCATTTTCTGTTCACTCTTGACACTTCTGGTGTGATTATTTACACTAGCAGGTTTGCAGCCCCGTCACAGAACCTTTCCATACTTGAAACGGAGATTGTTGATACTTTTAATACATTCAGTGAAGAGAAATCCCAGGCTTCCTACACGTTCCCAGGCGCCTCAATCCTGCTGATTTTACTCAAGTTATTAAGTGCATTCAGAGTTTACCTGTCAGAAATCAGGAAGGGTGGTTACAGATCTATTTCTCTGAATCCTTCCATTTAAAAGAAATGAAGCTGCAATCACTTGATACAGGTTTCTTTCTTTTTCCCAAATCTACAGTTCAATGCCCCTGAAGTGTTTCAGGACCCCAAGAAGTGAGGCTTGAGGGAACTGCAGAGTGTTTATTAAGGCTTAGTATTAAACCAAAGTTTTCCCCTTGAAATATGTAAAAAAAAATTTACAGATGTCCACAGCTTATAAAGCCAGAAAAATGTAGTGCACTATCATATATCAGGGTCCCTTGAAAGAAAAAAATTGAATTTCATTGACAAATCAACATGAGCAGTACTAACAACCATAAAATCATATGCTTTTTATTTAACATAAAATGAAACATTAAGATAAAATACACATTTGTCCATGTGCTGAAGAACTACTGTATTTTACATTCATTTATAAAGCAGGTAGTTTTACATGACAAAAATAAGTGAGAGGAAGAGGAACAGAATCCGCAATAAGACATAGCCACAGGGCAGCTTTTGCTTGTCAAAGTGCTATCTCCTAAGGGCACACAGATCTTCAAGTGACAGGTTAGAAATAGGCTGTTTTTAGCACTCCTCAGATCCCTCTTAATGCTGGTGAGAAGCTCAGGTGGAATCTTATACAGCAAAATGAGTGAAAAACTTGTTGACAAAACAACCTTTGCCAAAATGCATAGCTGCAGCACGATGGACCACGTTTGTCCCTGATGTATTGCTCCTTTGCTGGAACCGGCCCCTGCGGTTTTTGAATGCGTTGACGTTACCTTACTGAAGGACAGCTGCTTTTTTCCCATACAAACCTCGCCACGTTTCTTATTTAAATGTGACTTTGCAAACGGACGGTGATAGGGTATGGGCTTACAATTGCACAGCAGATTCACAGCAACGGAAGGCGCTGTAAATCCAGCCAAGTCGGCTGTTTGTGGGTGTATCCTGGTACACCTCGAAACACCAGATAAAAAAAACCTGTAACTGAAACCTCTGTCCCTGAGGTTCAAGGTAATGCCTGTCCCGGCTCAGCTACGGGTGGGCCAAGAGCACCGCACAGACAGTACAGTTACAATCGCGTCAGCTGGGAAGCTGCAGTGGCTGCATCGTATTCATCTCCGTGCCTGCGCTGCCTGCTAGTTCGCATTCCCGGTCTTGGCCCTGGAATTGGGCCGTGGGGGCCCTGGAGGCCTCCAAAAGTTAAACTCTTGGCCCAGCTTTTCCAATATAAAAGCTATCATGCAGCATCTGAGAAGTCTTAACTGAAAGGTACAGGAGGCCAGTTGGTTTTATGTTTTAAATTGGGATAGGAAGGAATGGGAGATGCAGCAGTACCAGGGGAATAAGGAATGTTTTTTTAAAAAGTGCAGCAGATCAAACCACATTGCTATTATATATTTTGTCTAACCCATATATCTTAAATATGAAAACAAATATAAAAGCTGTAATTCCGTCTCAGGTCTGTGGTAACTTTGCAAGGTGTAATGTCACCAGAAGACTGAGATGAAGCTGGTCTTACTATGTACACTTAGCTACGATATAGCTGTGTGTACACCCGTATACATGCACACACACCTGCACAGCCCCCCCCATATAGACTCTATGTATATACACACACCCAAACAGCGGGACTTTCTTATAGTGCAACTGTTTATAGAGTGAAAGCCCCCCTCAGTGTGTTGATAGCAAGTTTTGACAATGTACTGGGTGCTATGTTTTGTTTTTTCAAGATACTCCAATAATAATTGTAGCAGTATAAAAATATCAGTCGCCTGCCATTTCAGGTTTCGGATTTGTACTTTTAAAACTTGACTTGGTAATGCTTCTTCTTTTCCCACATTCAGTTTCCTTCCCTGTAAGTCCCAGCGACAGAGAATTGCTGTAAACACCTCCAATTTGTATACAGGATTCCAGCAACTGCTTGCTGGAGTAAGTGGAATAGTATAAACGTCATTTGAGGTTCATCTAAGCCAAAACGGGCATCAGGGAAAAAGGGCTGAGGCAAGGACACGGTGCCTCCTGCGCTGCAGGGCCATTCCCACCTTTCTCTCAGTGGAGATGTGTGTTCTCTCTCTCTATACGCAGAACTGGGGCCAGCAATTACCGGGGCTGCAGGTCTCCTAGTCTTTCAGACAGACAGAACAAGCAGTACTTGCTGTTTACTCTAATAAATAGTTCCATGAAGCAGTGCCAGGAGGCAGGGGAAAGCGATACGCAGCGCTGTGTATCTCAGCTTAATGCTGAGAGCGCCAGGACCTCCCGATTCGCACCCCGCTGCTGTCCGACCAGCTCCGCAGCTGCCCTTCGCAGTGCGCGCGTATCAGACAACTGCTGCTCAAGAGCAGCATCTCTAGGATCCCATTCCTGATGAGAATTCACTCCATTTCTAATAGCTGCAAAGATGTATCATCCTTTACACTGAGATTTTCACCAAAATTCCTACAAAGTAAAAAAAAAAAAAGAAAAAAAAAGAAAAAAAAATCTGCTTTGAAACAGTTTCCTTGAAATCACTGGACTTTTGGTGCATTGTTTGAATTCCCCATAAGCACCCTAAGATGCTCACTCAAGAAATCAAGCTATTTATTAAAATTTCAGTGGCACAGCAAAACCGAGTAGCTTCCGATTTTGTTTTGGTTGAGTAGCTTCTGTACCAGAATGTCTCTTTGGCTCTAAAGATAGGGTTGCTTGTATAAAAGATCCACCTCAACTTCTTGTCTTCTCACCATAGATTATTCTGGGTGGTTATGAGGCAAAATGGACGAATACTAACGGAAACACAAACAGGACACGGGACTGAAAAATGTTCTGTATGCTCTATCTAAAACTCTTCCAAAATTCATTTGCTCCTGAACTTCTGGTTCCTCTGCTACCCTGTAGTTGCTGACAGCAGCCCCTGCATGGTGCAGTACTCACATCCTCTCTCCCTCTTTTCGTCTTTTCCTTTTTTTAAAAACATTATTACATGCTCAAATCCAACCAGCTCAAATACTTAATACATTGAAAATGTAAAATAAAGAATATATGAAGTACATACAGTATATATATACATATTTCAAATACTTAAAATTCTTATGTAAAATATGATTTTTCTATATTATTTGTGTAAAAATACATTTTTAAATGGTGTCAACTTGATTTTTCTGTACATACCCTCTATTCCAATTTAAGTCCCTTTTAAAAAGGCAAAAGACAGACAAAGGTTTAGTATCTCCTAAACTGTGTTTACAGGCCTGTTGTCAAAACAAGAAAAGCACGTGGTAAACAGTATTGGATTTCTTCTTTTTAAGAATTCCCATTTTTATTGCATTAATGGAAAAAACTGAGTCTTTTCAGTTCTCCTGCTAGTAAAATTATTCTTGGCCTTGCTGAGAAACTGCATACTCCCAAACCCTGTTTATCTAGTTCATAAATCATCCTTTGTCATTTTTTTTTTTACAGATACTAAAATATATATTACTTAAAATATATTACTGTAAGCTCTTAAAATCGATCTTCAGTTATATCAAATGTATAGCATTAAAAAAAGCAACCTAGGTAACAAAGAAAATTCTGGATACCATCATCCTAGCAAATGCTCCAGCTGTCCTCCCTGTCAGACCCCGGCGGCAACAGACCCTGCACCTGCAGGGCCCCTCGCCCCGGGCTGAGGCCGCACGCAGCGGCCAGAAGCAGCAATGGCCTGGGAACGGTCTTCTCCCCACCGCAGCAATTAATCCGTGCTAATTGCCGGAGGCAATTCAGTGTGCACTCGCCATCCTTTCCCTCCTACCGCCGCTACAGCCACCCGCATTCTCAGACATGGGACTCTGGAAGTTCAAACCAGCGCCAGCCCAGCCTGAGCACCCTCCTCCGCTAACGCCCAAAGCTACCAGAGCCACGGAGGTGACGCCAGGGCCAACGGCCGGGGGGGGCTTTCAAACAACTCGGCTGAAGCACAACTCCCAACAGAAACAAAACCGCGTCCCCAGGACTTCAAGTGTGCCTGGTGAGACAGTTCCAGTGAAGGAAGCTGCTGGCCTTCCAGGCACTTCCCTGGAGAACACCCCAAGCCAGCTCTTCTCCAAGCCGCGGTGCTCAGGTGACACAAGTGCAGCCTGCCACCAGAGTGGCGGTGGGTTCTGCCTCCAGCCCTACCGCAGGCCACGCGCTGCCGCTGCCTCTCACCCCACGGACACATTAGTGTGGCTGCACAGTGCTGGAGACCGACCACCGCCAGTGAAGGTGGGAGGACGCCTGGGCTGGGGTGATGTCGCTCACCCTTCTGGTGGCCCCCCCCATGGCCGAGTGGTTTAAATGAACTGTCAGACGGAGCCTTCCTGGAGGAGAGAAGCCCGAGTCCGGCTCCCGTCTCCTGCTGCAGGCACGTCAGGCAGGGACCAGCCCCGGAATGGTCTTTGCTGCCACTGCAGCAGCATGAAGGACACCCGTCAGACTTGAGGATACCTCCTGGCTGTTAATGACTCCGCCAGGAACTTGGTGCCCCATCAGCTATTTCTTATAATCAAAGACACCACTCCGCTGACCAGCGTAACTCTTAAGCATCTTGGTCTTTCCTTTTGATTTAAGAAAGGACATTAACATTTCACAGGAAATTCCTTCCCTGTGCTACCAATCTGTCTCAAAACCTGAACTCATTTACAGAGCTGTGTTCGCTCCTCCACTGCAACAACTTGTACGTGGGGTTTTTGCACTGGAAAATTAAGCCCCGTTGATCAGTCTGTATTTCTAGTTCTCATGCTGCAGGACTTGGATATGGCCCAAAAGAGAAAATTTAAATTCGAATATCTTTTCTTACTCAAGTTGTTTTTCCTGCCACAAACATAGTTTGACATTAGGCTTTGAAAACATTTTATCTCAGATTTTTTTTAAGACAGCATTTAGTATAGTGCTATTAAATTTCAGGGGAACCAAAGTCTAACGCTTTAAACTGTGTCACAACATCACTTTTATGTATAAATCCAGGGTGAAGGCAGCTTTATTATCTTGCTGGAAGGGACAGTGGGAAGGTCAGACCATGGGAAGCGTGGAGACTGCGGGAGGAGCCTCAGCAGTAAGGCAGCAGCAGGCTGACCCCATGTAGGGAACACTCCTCTACAGGCTGCAGGATTGCCCCCTTCTAAAACACATTATTCAGTAACCACCACTGTAAAACATGCAAAGCTTTCAAGGTTTTATGTTGACCTGTAAGTAAGCAATTATTACACTGAGCCCCATTATTTCTAATGATTTCCTAACTACTTAATGCCCTCTTGCAAGCCTGTGGAGATTGTTCCATCAAGTTGCACCTAGTAGCTCATAGCATACGTTAAGATCAAAGACATGCAGTTAAAAGAATTTATTTTCTTAAAATGAAATAGAATAAAAGTAGCCCAAGAAAAGTGCTGATCCATTAAAATATACCTAAGGCACTGAACAGAGTTGTAAACTTCCAGGTCGTCACGCAAGACGCCTACACTGTCCCATACAAGTCTGGAGCCACGGAGACCTTCGTGGTCACCGTACATCCCACCCCGGGACAGCGATGCCAAGCAGGCGCGTTTCCTGCAGGACCACGCACCAAACAGCAGCTTCTTGTGCTTCCAGAATGGACTCGCAAGAGGCGTTTGTGGCACAGAAAACTGAACCCACGCACGACAGAGAACGCTTGTAAAATTCAAAGGGAGGAACACGCTGGACCCACAGCCAGGGGCGGTGACTGTTTCGGGAAGTGCCGAGAGGAGCAATGGAACAGCCTTTCCCAGCGGCGGCAGGGTTCAAAGCCTGTGCGCGCGAAGGGCAAGCCGCAGATCACAGCCTGCTGCTCCCTCCCATCTCCCTCCCCCTCAAGCAGCCTTGTCAGCCTAGGAAAACTACGGCAGTCAAAGGCAAGGTGTGAACAGGATTGATCCCATTATGCCAGCAAAACCTCTTTGCTCTTATTTGAAGCAAGAATGACTTTTTCAGTTTATTTTGTAACTATCAACAGTCTTTAAATTGGATTATACTGGGGCATCTATCTCAGACAGCAATGAATGTGTCTACCTGAGGATTACACTGCTGGAACTTCTTTCATGTCTAGACAAGGCTTGACTTTACAAGGAACGGACAGACCCTGCTCTCAGTACTTGACTCCTCAGGGCATGCAGCTTGAACCCATTTTACACTGCGTCTCGAGATTTAAAAAACAGGGCAGAAATTCCTCTTACAGCACACGAGATGGAAGCAGGCAGGGGTGGGCTGCTGCCCGGCTCGGTGCCGATTTACACATCAGCTCAGGGAAGGAGACGGTCCCCATTACAGGGTCTGGGGTTGTAACGGGAGAAGCCAGCCCCTGTTTGCTGGCTGTCCCTCCGCACGTGTACACGCGCAGCGGGGGGAACATGCGCAAGCTGGGGGTGGTTCCTGGGCTACAACCACCACCAACGCCTGTGCAGCATGACGGAGAAACTGGGAGTAATTTCTGTGTCGGGTTGGGGTCTGGTTTTTTTTTTTTTTTTTTTTTTTTTTGAGATTTCAGTTATAGATTAAAAAAATTGACTTTATTTCTAAGACTTAAATCCTCTTTGTCACTGGCTGTCTGAGCAGTGATGCATCACTAGAAAGCAGGGGTCACTGCCCCCCAGTAAATTTATGATGAGCAAAACGGAGACCTGGGTAACGCTGCAGCTCCTGCTAACTCACACCCACTATTCCTGCTCTGGAGGATGCCGTGCTCTGCTGGACAGGGAAGGAAACGTTTCTGTTACGACGCGATTAAGTCTGCAACTCTCTTTTTCTTTATCATTACTAAATAAATCGCCACCGGCTCCTTGGAAAAACACACTGTCTCGCTTCACAGGGGATTATTTCTGATCTTTACCAACAGCATGCCAGGTTCCCAGGCAAGGGGAAAGGGGAGAGCAGTAGTATAGTCAAAGGGAGAAAAGAAAGAAAGGCTGAGGAGCCCAGCTCACAAAACAGCTGTCCCACCTATTTTGTTAATATTGCTTCATCTTAAAAAGGCCTTTGGATTAAAAGTGAATTCAGTGCTTTTCCATCAAAAAGATACATAGATCTGTTACCCGACCGAGATGCAGTATGGCCCCCCACCCGCCCTGAACAGTGACAACATGGGACTGGAGGTGATTAGTGAACCTGATGTTCTTGGTCTTGGAAGAGAAATAACACAGAAATCCTCAATGTGATGCAGACATGTTGCAATACACCAAAACGCAGATTGGCATGTGCTTCGTTAGCCAGCCTGTCGTCAATTCTTGTTGAGAACAGAGTACCATTTTGTAACTGCTTTCATTTCGATTAACCAAAGTGAATAAATTTTGAAGGCTGAAAGTGAGGATGAGCATCCCCAGCTGTGTCCCACGCTCACGTAGGAGGGGTGCGGGGCAGCCCCATCCCCAGCCCCAACACAACCCTGGACCTCAGCGGCGCAAAACCCAGGCTGAGGCGAGCCTGATTTGGTATGGCAAAACACAGACACCCACGGCGGGCTCATGGTGTGGCCCAACAAGACACTTGTTTGCCCTTCCCTACACTTAGCTAAATATAAAATCTCCTACAGAAATTCGAGAAGTCTGACTGTCGGGGAGGTCTGAACGAGCACAGTAAAAGCTTCCTAGAAAACAGCAGGACCAAGGGTGACGCTTAGTGCACTTCACTTGCATCATGGGCTGTCACGGCTGATGGTTCCCGACTGCGGGATGGCGCTTTCCAGCTCACTCGAAATGCCTAATAAACAAGCAGGTTTCTGCCGAGTCCTGACAGTCCAGAAATGAAATGCAGTTCAGCACGTATTTGTGATCTCTGCTTTAAATGGTTCCTGGGATTACCGAGTTGTTTTAGTGATTTAAATTCTTGAATCCTATGGTTAGTACAGTTGCCTTTCTCAGTATTTACCAGTAGCAAATCAAGACACTACCTTCCTTAAAACAAGGTTACTGCAACTGGCTCCTTGGAGAGGAGAGGATATGCAAATCAGAAACACCAGCCAATATTGCACAACCCAGTATGCCTTCTGGAAAGAGCTCGGTCACAAGTGAAAGGCAATTACTTGAAAGGCTGGTACAATGTTAACGCCTTCCAATTCGGAAAAATTCAGACTAAAATTCAGAGCAACAAAGCGAGCCCATTCAGGGGTTCCTGCTTCGGTGCTCTGATCAGTCACTACAAACGTTTAGTTTCTCGATTATCCAGTTCTTCTCTTTGTCAAGAGAAGACCAAGAACAGGCTAAGGTTTTGCCGGGGGTTCGTTCCCCCATCTAGAGCAGAGCTCAGCAAACATGCTGGATAGCAGGCTGGGGTTAATGAAATTGCAGTACAAGTCAAACACTATCTCCTAAAAGACTGAAAAAATAGTTTTAAACAAAATAATGTGACATATTTACATTATTCCTTAAGTGCAAACTCTTGTCACAATTCACGTAGTCGAGCTCAGTTTAGACTCACTGTACAAGAAGGTGCTCTTTCTTTAATGAAAGAAGAACTCTACTCTGTATTCCTGATTCAGTAACGTGTCTCTTGTGCAAGGCAGTAAATTTCCTGTTTCTTCCCATTGTACTTCTGAAAGCAAAACCAAAACCAAGCCATCCTCTTCCCCACTTCCCGTCCTGGTTACCGCACCACGAGGCAGGAGACACAGAGCTTAGAGGGGCCAATGCAGTCATCATGGCAGAAGGCACCACAGCCCTTGCACATGATCATGGCTTTCAACCTGCAGTAACATTTGGAAGGGGAATCCTCCATGCTGTTGTCTTCAGCAAAGGCTTGAACGGGGATGGTCTGACTGTGGTTACCGGAGTTCATAGCTTGGCTGGTGGGAATGGTGGTTACAGTCACAGAAAAGGACATGACGTTCCCCATGCTACTAGACAACTGATTGCATTCAGACAGCCCGGTCATAAGAGACCCTTGGTTCACGTCCGGGGAGGTGGAGACGTTTATTGTCCCACTGTAACTGGGCCCAATGAGCTGTGCTGCAGCACTTCCAGATAGCTTTGGAGGCTGTGAAGGGGAGAGCAGCAGAGGCTGCAGCTGTGCAGAGTCTGAGGACGGTACAGAAGTACTGAAAAGCTCCGGATTGCTGTGCGTTTTCCCCCTCATTGCATGTGCCATTTGCTCTTGAGCGGCTTGAATAAAATCTCGTGCTAATGTAGTTCCATCAAATGCCTTAATGTTCTCCTTGTTGACTGCTGCCTGCTGAGACGTCACTCCTTCTGTCTTTACACCCTTTTTAGCAAGGGTGCTGTAATCTGACAAATTTATGCTATGTGATACCTGTTCTTTTTCACACTGACCAGAAACCTGGGCAGCCTGGGGCTCCTCTTTTACACTGATATGTTCACGTTCATCACTAGTACTCTCATCATCTGCATCTCCTTCATCGCTGCTGCTGCCGTGGCCAGCTATCTCCTCACATTCCCCAAATTCTGCTTTTGGAGCATCAGTAGGACTGTTCAGACACAAGCGGTTTTCAGGGTTCAAGGAGAAGCCTCTCCTCAAACTCTCTGAACCACGACCATAGGTGGAAATGTTGAGCAGATAATGACCAGACATAGCAGGCTTGGATGTCCTTCTGCCCATGAAACCCAGCATAAATCGTTGGCTGGTGGAGCTGTTTTCTAACTGGAAACCTGAATGAGTGAGGTTCAGTTGTGAAGGCTGAAGGACTGGCAACAAATTCTGCCTCTGGACCCTCTTGATAAGAGTCTGAAGGATCTGCTCTTGGGTTGTTTTGCTGAGCGCCTCGTGGCACTGGTGCTGGTCAAGACCGGGGTCCTTCCCCGAGGGGAGCGGAAAGGTCCTTGGAATGTGAGGCAGAGGCCTGTTCTGGCAAAAGATCTTCCCGAACTGTTGTGTGGGTAAACTCGATTGTCTTTCAGCACCCTCGGCTCCAGTGCTGTTCCCTGCTACACCTGGAGCACTGGATGCTGCTGCTTTTTCTTCATGAGAAGCTAATGGGACAGTTTTCATCTCTGCTTTGGTGAGAGGCTTCGGCAGGATTTGCTCCAGAGGGACATTCTTGCCTTGAAGAAGTTGGGTGACCAAAGGGTTGTTCGCAGGAATACTGGAGCTTGGTTTTGGGAGAGCCCCGCTTGAGCTTGAACTTGCGTGAGTTTTAAGGCTAGGCGCTGCTGAGGTGGTGTTAGAGGGCGGGACAGATGTAGCAGATGTGACCACACCTCCAGCCTGGGCTTCTGAGCCCATGGATGTCAGTGAAGACATCGGAGAGGAAGGAGATTTGCTTTTAGAAACATCCAAGCTGGTCCCTCCTAAGGCCGCAGGTGCTACCTTAGTTACATTTGTGCTGGTATCTGCTGCGGACACGGTGACACAGACTGTTCCATCCCTGACAGCTGATGCCCCGCAGGCCTGGCTTGGACCTGCCGGAGCAGAAGGTGCTTTCTCTTCTTTGTCCCTGCTACCAGCATAGGGGGAGCCTGAAACCTGACTTACAGTCGTACAGGGGGGGCTCTGTTTTATTCTGTTGATTTTCTCTAATGCCGATACCGCGGCTGAGGAGGAGCTGCTGCCTGTGTTGCTGGCTGGCGTTCTGGGTTGCAGCGTGGAAGTTTGCTGTAGTTGTGCTCTAGAAGGATCGTGAGGCGGTGCCTGGCCAGTGGCCTGGGTCTCCATTTGGGTATGTGTCCCTGGACAATGGGGAAGAAACCTTCTCGAACTTCCCCCGCTTCCAGTTCCTGCCAGTTCCAGTGCATTTCCTCGAATTCCAGTTTTGGTGGTTCCGCTTGTGGCTGCGTTACTCTTCTCTCCTCCACCGCCTGGTGGGCCCCCACCACCGCCCGGTCCCGGACCTGGGACAGCCCCCCCCGCCGAGGCGGCAGCAGCAGCGGCGGCGGCGGCGGC
>VYXH01000354.1:173758-197383 GCA_013397275.1 Burhinus bistriatus
AGCAGCAGCGGCGGCGGCGGCGGCGGCTGCTGCCCTCTGAGCCTTGGCTTGCTGGGCTTTTGCCTTGATGTCTGCCAAAGTTCTGGCCCCCGTTCTTCCTGGACTGGTAAGTGAGATAGGGAAACGTGCCCTGGGAGAGACCTGGCCCGCAGGAAATGGCATCGGGGAGATTCTGGAAACAGGAATCTGAAACAGAGCAGGAGAAAAACACAGCTGAGACACGAGGAACATTTAACCCACGTATTTAAGAACTTCAGTGCTTATAGTTGTAGTCTTAGAGAAATATTTGTAGTTTTGGAGAAATCCCTTAACTCCCTCACTTGAGATAAATAATAAAAGACACATATGATGTTTTGACGTCTGGCACACCTATTTTAAGTCTACTACAATCTTAGTGACTCAGAGTGGGAGCTCATCCCTTGCAGTTGCAGGCTCGTACATCGTACACTGTTACTCAAAAGCCTATGAAGTTCCCTCAGAAAAAACTCTAAGGTTGTTCCAGAACTCAACACCTATCGTCCCTTATTCTAAGTTTCATACTTTAGTCATAGGTCATTTATAGCCTTTTAAAGGTTTGTGTCAATATTCTGCTTGATGTTGCATCGCTCTCTGTATTTACACTTGTCTCCTCAGTGTCCTTATACGAAGTAGTAATAATCCCTCTACTGTCTGTGGATAAAATGCCAATACTTTAGTCCTTTCTTCCAAGATACATTCTCTACTCCCCTCATCATTCCAGTTTACTTTCTGTAAGTTTGTTCTTTCTAATGGAGGTGATGGGAACAGCGCGCTAATGTTAGTGCTCTTCTGTCTCCATTGCAAAGATTTAAGTGAGTATATTTTAAAGTTACATTTGGTTTCGTGTATCTGCAATAGCTCGCTGCCTCCCACTCATCTTCTCATTAACCAGCTCACCACTTGTTTCTTTTTTGAGGAGTTGGTCCTGTTTTACCTCAAACCAGGACAGGAGTGACATGTCTTCTACCTCACAGGGGAAACTATTTGCAATCCCTCTTAAATTCAGTCTAGTATTAAATGAAATCCCAAGTTTACTGCACTGGAAGGCCGACCATTCTTCCTGTATGATACTTCAAATCTCTTTTATCGACAGTTTCCCCCCAATTTTCTGTCAGAAACAAATTTTATTAATGCTTTCGTACCTTTGTGCCATACTTAGTAACATAGTCTGAATAATGAACCATTTTAAAAATTTTGTGTTTGTATACTTCTTAGTATACAAGAATCTTAATAGGAGAGTAGAATTCTTAGTTCATACAGAAATACAGTAATGAAGCAGTTTTCCATTTACAACTTCTGCCTAAGGCCCCAAACCAGGGAGCTGAACTTTAACCAGAGCAAATTCTGGTAGAAAAAGCACAGGCTCTACTCTACAGAAACCAACATTTTCTATTCATACAGTCATACGTGACTGTAAAAAAAAACATTTACTATCTACTGTTGAGCGTAACATCACCGAAGAGAGAATCAGTGATAGCTGTGCATGTGCAAACTTGTAATCATTTTCTGAAAGAGTATGAAGTGTGTGCATCGAGAGGGTTTATGACTTGCCAAGGGGTGTTTCCTGGCAGTTTAGTAGGAGGTGTGTGGTCCTATGACCGGGATCTCAAGCGCAAGAGCACGGCATTGTCCAGGCCAAAGCCGGGAACATTCCTGTCATGCTTGCTGTCCATCTGCCCTACGCTAGTGGCAACCGATTGCTTTCCTAGGCAGGTTCTTGCTGAGCCTCAGCAGCTAAAGGGCTTCTGGAGTTGAGACGCTCCCCAAAACTGTCTTTTCCTGCTACCCAGTCTGACGCTACGCTGCATTCAGCTGGTATAAATGATAACTGCATTATTTCTACATGGCCTTTTTTTTAAACACAGGTAAATAATTTGGTTTCTGGACTTGATACAGTAGAGGAAGCTGCTGATAGCATTCTTTCTGGACCTGTTAATGTACTGCTGGGGATACTCACATGTCTGCAAAGCTCTGTGCACTCCTGCGCTACAACTTGCTTTGTTATTATAGTCTCACAGTTCGCCTGCAGCTCCCCCCAGTTTCCAACGAGAACTGCAGTACTCCCTGTTAGACTCTGTCTTGGGCTTTTGCACAATTGTTTGAGTTTCTGGCCCAAAAGATCTTTTAACACGTGCATGTGTACGAGAGATGCTGAACTGAAGTTACGCTGATTAGCCACCCAGCAGGTTCCCTTTAGCAAACAGATGACCTTTTACATTTTTTGATCAAATATTTCCATCGCTATAATAAGCAGGTAACATAATTTACATACATAACTAGAACTGAAGGGACAAAGCATTTCTGTGAGAGCCACCGGCTGAACTGACCCGTGTAAGGCCGCTCTGGGAATCTGTCCTCATTTGTCTTTACCTTGAGTGGGGGCACCCGTGGCACCGGGGTCCCTGCTGCAGGAAAGGACTGGGGCTGGGCCCGAAATGCCTGGCGGTGCTGACAATTCTCCATCATGCGTGGCTTTTTTTCAGGACTGGTCAGAGCTTCTTCACGACTCTCTGACTTCCTCTTATGGGCTTCAACACTGACTTCCATTTCTTCATTTACAGGGGACTTCTTTTCTGGTGTTTCTGGCGTAATCACTGGACTTTTCACGTTTGCTACTACTTCACCTGCTTCGGGGCTCTTTGGTTTACTCGGGGCCAAAACTGAGGTACTGACAGTCTCTTTCCCTAGCACTTCCTTTGATGCAGAGTGCTTTCTCTCTTCTTCGGCCTTTTGATTAATGGAAGTTTGTGGTTTCTCCGGAATGGATTCTCCTGGGACTCTCTCTTTTATAGGGACAGAACGGTCGCTAGGTTTCACTGCACACCCATCCGGGGAAACCGAGGCCTCTGCAGGTTTGGCTGCTTTGGGCTGCATGTCCTCTCGTCTTTCCTCTCCTCCTTTCTTCATCGCTGGTGCTTCCTGGACTGCTTGTGCTTTAGGCTCTAAGGGAGAAGTAGTCTCCTCTTTGAGTGGTGCCAGAGAGGCTGGCGTGCATTTTGGCTCTTCAGCTGCTGGATTTTCAGTCTCTGTCTCGGCAGGGCTGGTGTTTGCTGTCAGTCTCTTGGACTCTTCAGGACTTAGTCCAGAACTGTCAATAAAACCAGAATTTTTATTTTGTAAAACATTCTTGCAAAAAGCATACTATCCCTACGAAAACTGAGAGAGGATTCTCTATGTACCACACCCTAAATAAATGTCTCGCACACTTAATTCTATGCCACAGTCTTTGAAAACCTTCCGTACTGTTAGTACTTCCACATGAAACAGAACTTAATAGCAACGTTTAAAACCAACTAAATTAAATACACAGAACGCAGGTTCGATCTAGTCCTCTGCCCAGATACAAATTTTCCAGGCTGCAAATCCAATGAATTTGGCCAACAGTAAATATTCCCTTTATTAGCCACCACAGACATATCTCTGCAGCACGCGAACAGCCCCACACAGCTTGCATCTGACTTAAGCTCATATGGCGACATTTGCGGAAAGGGACCCTGAAGAGCGTCCCACCATTTCTTCCAGAGGAACACGGCTAGTGCCAGAACCACTGACGTACCCTGAGCTTAGAACCGACATTGCTGCCTTTCTCCATCATCAAAAAGCTGGGACTATTTCCCTGTATTATTCATCCATCTTTATTTGTGAAAGAAATGAATGAGCTGGGACTCTTAATTCCCAGAGTGATATCTGATTTAGGATTAACTTCATCCGTCCCTCTCAATGAAATAGCAAATCTGTTTTTTTGCCCAAACACAAATCTGATGAAATCTGATGAAGCCAGTCCAATGGGATTGATTTCTACCAGACAAGCTCTTAGGAGCTAGAGAGAACTGAAGTCCTGCTATTGTGCAAGACACCTCCATGCTGTCCTGCTGTCCCCTGTCCCCCTAAAGCTTCAGGAATGTGGCTGTCACCTTTTCTCTTCCAGCACAGAGCTACATGTGTGATTACATCCTGGTTTTCAATGCTGGGAGAACTGGGTGAGTTAGCTGAGTACAGCTCTTTGCCAATGCCGCTAGATGACTTGCATTCTCAACCTGGTGTATTGCTTTACTCGGTACCGCCGCCTGCCACACGTACACGCACACACACCAGCCTCCTACTCACCCATGAGACCCCACACTATCAGACCACAGAATGATAAAAATAGGGCTTGCAATAATCCAAATGCTCCAGAGGGTTAAAACATCAGGGATGAACGTGAGGGAAAGTGGCTGACAGTCCAAGGACAAGCATAAAAGCTGTCAAGATGCAGGAAACTCCTTATTATTTATACGTGTCTGTTCATTTTCAAGTTTCTTAGTATAGTTATTCGCACAGAAACCTGAAATCCTCTCCACGGCCCAAAGGAAGGGAAAATCTTGAAGCAAAAAAACCACAGAATGACAGACTTCCAGACTTGGGAGTTTGGTAACCAAATAGGTGTCTGACTGAAGATGTGGGGAAAAACACAAGAGTTTATGTAGCAGGTGACTTACTGCAAGGTAGAGTACACTCAACCCCACACCCCCGTGGATCTCCAGACTCCTGACACTAGAAGAACCGTAAGAGGGGAGTGTCTCAAAGTATTGTGGTGAGGAGTGGGAAAGGTTAAGGTGTAAAGTCTAAAGGACATGCTCGCCTAAGGAACACAGTACTACAACTGGTTAAAGCATTAGAAATCATGACAGCAAACACGTCACTTCTGACCTAGATCATTCAGGCATCTTCTCAGTTCTGCGGCAGCTAGATCAAGCTAGAGACCTTTTTCAGGTTTCAGGACTAATGAAAAGAAATGTTTATTGATGCACAGCACACTACGAACACAGCAACAGGTACGTCTGGACAGGCAATGTGGGAGTACAAAATACAGCTGAACGTCTTACCTCTGACCATAGTAGCTCTCGAAAAAATGTTCCTTCCACAGCTCGACCTTCTTTTCCTTTTCTATTTCTTGCCGTATTCTCAGCTGCATTTCTGGTGTAAACTCACCTGCAAAATGCAATAAAGGTTATCTTCAAAAAAAGCTGTGGATAAAATGAATCAGGATAACCACAGGAGCCTTCCCACTTGCAGGTGAGAGTGCCATCTCACAGAAGTGCCCTTCGCAGCCTGTGACGCTGCAGCCCTGCCTGTGGTACTGAGCTGCAGGGTGTTTGTCTGCTGCCTGCTCCTTGCAGCCGATGGGCAACGGCTTTATGACCGATGGTCACCACTCCTTTCCCTGCCAGTGTCCACTCTGGCTGCCAACAGATGCTTCGTGTGAAATTGGTGCTTATTGCATGAATACAAATGTATACACAAACGTATGTGGTATGTATGCATGCACGGCGCAACTGCCATTTTCTGAAGGATCTGAAGGTGTTGCCTATGCAGATGGCAAAGCAACATGGCACCTCGCACCGACAGCGGTGGACGGCTGCAGGGAAGTCTGCATGCAAGAACATCAAAGACCTCTTGCCCGGCACAAATGACAAAGTACTTCCGGCAACAGACGCTGTTCTGGTGCAGGCAGGTGGGAAAATAAAAAACCCTCTCACGCATCTGAAGGGCATGTTTCACACATACATGTCTTGCGGTTTGTAAGAAACGTTTCCTCGTGTCAAGTCTGAACCCTCCCCGAAGCAGCTTTGAACCATTAAGGTTCGTGAGACCGTATGTTAATATTTTAAGGGTTCATCATTAGACAACAAGAAAGCTTGTTTTTTTGACACAACTGCAGTGCTTTGGTGGTAGACATGTGACCTTCAGCCTCACGACTTCATTTATTCTCAAGGTTTATCTAGTTCACACATTTTGTTTGTGCTCTTTAGCACCAGAGGAAACAGTTAGTAGAATCTGATCTTTTCCAGTAATACTGCAGTTATTAGAGGGGATTCTGTAAAGATACTAACAAAAATTGGGTACTTTCATCACTGTGCGTTTGTTTCTCAATAATTTTATCCTGTCAAATAAGGGGATTGTAAGACATTCTTGCTGAGTTTGTTCTTCATGCATTTACCAAAATACGTCCAAAGGAAACTAAGAGTGTGTCCCTTTAGTACACTGTTATTTGTCAGTATTAAATCAGGACAGTCATCTTTTTACTGCAGCAAGTACAGAGGGCCCTAAACAGAATCTCTGGTATATCAACTTTCTTTCCTGTTTTTGTATAAGCTTGGTCAGGTAAATAAATACAGAAAATCTGTTGCATCAGAAACAGTGGAATGCCTGCCTTTGCTTAGAGTAATTTAGCAACAGGGTACAAAATTCATTCATTTGAAATAATCTCCTGGATTTTTGTTCTGTGGTTATGCCACCTTTCTCTCCCAGTTGGGAGATTTCAACTAAAAGCGTACGTCTGCATCGGCCTAGCCTTGCACTGAGGACAAAGCACAGTGAAAACCTATGTGGTAGCTTGCAGTGAAGTGGAAGCAATTTACTTATCAACATCTACCTGAAGGCTGATGGGGACCTCGGGAGGTCTCCAGTCCAACCTCCTGCTCAGAGCAGGGTCAGCTTGGCCTCCACCAGGTTGCTCAGGGCTCGGGCCAGTCAGGTCCTGGAAAACCTCCAAGGCTGGAGATGGCACAACCTCTCTGGGCACCCGTGCCGCTGCTGGACTGTCCTCATGGGGATAAAGTTTTTCCTTATATCTTGGCTCGCTCGTGCCTGTTTTATCTTGTCCTCCTGCCATGCACCACTGTGAGAAGCCTGGCTCCATCTTCCTGCTGGCCTCCCTGCAGGGGCAGGGTGGCGGCTATCAGGTCACCCCTCCCCAGCCTGTATCGCTGCCAGGGGCTCTTCCTTTCCAGGGGCAGGATCCTGTCTGTCTCTGGCCTGTCTCAGCCCTGCTGGACGGCAGCCCTGCCCTCCAGCATATGGACTGGTGCTGCCAGTTTGATGTCCTCTGCAAACTCCCCCAGGCTCATTGATAAAGAAGGCAAACAGGACAGGTGCCTGGACAGGCCCTGTGGTCTTCACTTGTTACCAGCCTCCAAGCGTGAACCATGACTCCAAGCTTGACTGTCTAAGCAGCTATTCACCCAGCCGGCTGTCCACCCATCTAGACCCTGCCGTCCCAGCATGGATGCAAGAGTATTGTGGGAGACAGTTATCAAATCAAGCTTAGGCTGAGGCAAATGATGCCCACTGCTCTCCCCTTGTTCACAAATTCAGTCATTGTTAATGCAGTCAAACTCTTCAGGCATAATTTACCCTTGGTAAAACCATGCTGATAGTTTCCAATCACCTTCTTCATGTGGCCAGAGATGTGCTCCAAGAGGGCTTGCTCCATCACTTTCCCATTGATGACAATGAGGCTGACCAGGTCTGCATTTTCTCAAGATAAGGCCAACCAGGCCTGCATATCTTAAATAATACTGTGGATCATCCCAAACAGCACGGTTATGAATCGTCAGTACCGTGAGGAGTAGCTGAAGAAAGCCTACAGGACTGCTCTGCCCAGAGCAGCATCATGCTTTGATACTTGAGCAGAGATACAGTGCTCAACAAGAACGTCAGTGGAGGTCTCCAGACCTCACCCTGGTCCCTGCAAGCTTTACCACCGCAGCAGGTTCTACAGCAGTTTCACTCTGGTGAGAAGGTCTTTGCATAAATGTAGCTGCACCCTCTAGATGTGTAGACATGAATGGACAAAAGGTCTTCTAAGAAGCATTAAAGGGAAAACACTAAAGGGCCAAACCCAGGAGTGGGTTTAACAATTAAACACATCAGATAGCTGAGTTCTATGCCTTCCTGTTTACTGGCATAGATACACCCAGAATCCGCAAAAAAGCTTATGCATGCAGAATTGGATACATTTTCTATGGGAAAGTCACTTCAGAGTTAATCATCTGGGTGTGAGTAAATGATATTCCCTTCTTCTTAAAATGAGTCATGATTGGTGCTATACTCTTTATAAAAACTCTGGTGAGAGGCTGCATGGTTGAATTCTGTAGAGGAAACAGTCCCTGCCTACAACGAGTGCGTGTGCTTCTGATGATATGATTTAATTGAATCACTGAATTAAGCACCTCTAAGTTCAAGACACAAATGACTGTTGAAGTTGTAGGAGTCCTGGAGATTAGTAAATGGCTGTCTTTATGTCATACAAAAAAATTACGGCTCAAAGGACTGACCATACCAACTGTGGCTACATGACTTCGCTGATGACAAAGTGCATTACTCTGGGAATATAATTTACCTTCTCTAGTGATCTTAGCTACCACAGCTTGAGAATAACACAGCTCTACTGTCATCGCAACAAGATTTTAAACGCATTTTTCCTTCTCTTTTCATCTCTTCCAGAGACTTGCTCATTTTTCTACATGTGAAATTCAAAAGTGAACTCCTTACTGCAGCGCCCTCTATGACCTTGAGATGAGATAGTTCTAGGCTTGCACTTCCTCTCATGAGCTGTATTGACTACAGCTGTCTTCACCAAGTAAGTCACTCCAGTGCTTCAACTTCTCCATCAAATATCTTTTACACATTCCCCAAAACATTCACTAGCTGAAAGCCTTTCTAGCGTTTTACTTCGTCGTCTGGGGAAGTTTTACCTTCTGACAACCGCTCCTTCCAGCCTTGGGCAGCTGAAGTGAAGAACTCGTTGTTGAGCGCAGAGCCACTCAGCTTCATCAAACCATCTGCCCCAACCTGGAACACACAACAAAGCAAATAGTATTAACTAGCTGGGCACGCAAATGTCATGTGTTGTCACATGGGATCTGAAAGCAGAGCAGGCGTCCTGACATTGCCACAAATCCCGCTGGAATCTGCCTTTAACTCGCTCAGAAGAAAATAATCAGCATTCTTAAGGCTGTGCTTAGCCAAGTCTGGGATCCAGGAGACTGTGGCAAGTTTTCCTCATCCTTGCTTCAGCCCAATCCTCTACGGTCCCACTGCCACACACACATACATGAGCAGCAGATGGTACAGGTGGCAGGGAGAGCACAAGGAAACAGCACAGCCTCTGAAAAGCTTCTTCAGATGCCCTTTCCCCTGCAAAATGAATCCACGATTTCGCCTGAACTACCACCCATAGAAACAGCTCTGCTGTCTGCTGGGCAACGTAAAAAGTGCATGAATAAAAAGAAAGGACATAAAAGGTACTGCATAAAAGTAAGTTTGAAATTTGTATAATCATAACCACGCACGATTCAGGAAAAACAGGGACAAATGAAACTCAAAACCCATTCTGTCTTCAAAATATGGTTAATCGAATAGGGCAGTCAAGCTATAGAGTAGGACATAAATGAGAAAGCATGAGGCTAAGACTGGAACATAACACGGTGGGAAATTATAACCAGGATAATAAAACATATATAAGGTTTGCTTCTCTTTTTATCCCACAGAAGTAAATGTGGAATTTCTCTGCCAGAAACACAAAAATACAGGTATCATTAAGTTGCAAAAACTTGCAATGGGCAAAACTGATGTGCTTACATTTCTTGCATAAATAATAAATCAGAACGAACAAGCAAAATCCAACTGTCCAAATGCAGGATACATCTGATTACACTGGGAGATCTGTGCAGCAAATCTTCGACTGTGCAGGATTTGACAGAAACACTGCTTTTCCTGAGGCAGCATTTGTCATGCAGGTAATTCAAATGATGGAGGTGACCTAATAGAAGGTTTTTAGGTAAGATTTAGTTAGAAATTTTTAAGTTGTAAGTTAGGAGCAGCCATTATAGGGATTTACAAAAGCAGAGATTTATTTTCTAGTCTAAATCTCTATTGATCGACTGCAGGGAGTGGAATTCACAAGACTACCCTCTAGCGTGTTTCTCGTGTTGGAGGACAGACAACTACCGCAGGGCTGACTCCGTCCTGCCTCAAAGTGCCCACTGTCTCTTCGACAGAAACACCAGCTGTAACAGCTCAGACCGAGTCACTGCCAAGCAAAACACAACAGATATGTGACCTTTCACAACTGGCATGTCCAACGCCTTCACCTCTCCTCCTGTTTACTACAGCAAGCCTGACATTTTTTAAAGCACGCCTCACCACTTGACGTGGTGGGTGGCTCTAGGAGATTTACTACAGTGACATGTAAAATTTGTCCTCTCTGGAGCCAAGCAGCATTATTCAGTTAGTCAAAATTTGTTCTCAGTCAAATTCTAATTCAATTTAAGGACAATTAAACTTAAAAGTCAGGACAGAAATGTCTTGCCATCTGCTGTGAGGTTCTTGCCAGTAACCTCCAGCTGCAATCTCCATGACATCATATTTTGACACATACCTAATTATTACAAAGGCCACAGGACTTATAAAACAATTCCTTCAAATATTTATTGGATCAGCCTTGGACTAACAAGTCCCTGATGAATGCTGATTGAAGATTAGAATTTATGAGACAACATAAAATGTTAGAACTCCCCCTAACTCCAAACGAACACTCTCTGTTCAGCAAAGCATCCTCTGTAAAGCAGACCGCAGTGCAGCTGCCAGACCCATACGCGTTAACATTCTGCGAGAACCAAAAGAGCAGCACAGCTGTGAAGATGGATGGAACTTCACTAAACATGGATGTCTGTGCTATACATGTCTACGTCTCAGCCGGCGTCCCTTCACAGTTCAGTGACTGAGTCAACCGAGTGTATGGAGGTGGGGACTCAGCTCATCTCCTGCGGAAGCAGACACCTGTACTCGGTCACAGGCTCTTGATTGTACTGAACGAATTTCCACTTTCTATAAAAGGAGCCCAGAGTGACCAGCTGAGACGTAGACTCCTGGGAGGTGGCTGTGTAAACATCTCCATCTCGTACTAATCTGAACACCACACAGAGAAGTATCTTCAAGGGACATGCAGATCTGAGACCGGACATACAGCAGTGGCAGCTTGAAGCCAGCTTTGATATCTAAAGAACATTTAAAATGGCTCTAGGCATATACGTTAAGGCATCTGAACTAACACCTCTACAAGTGAAGTGAAAGCACAGCACAGAATCCCACTTTGCTTTGAAGCTCCCAGCCAGTTGGGGCAGGAATGCTGAAGACAAAAGTAACCTATGAATAAGGTAAAAGGAAGGAAGCATCCTTGTTCTAGCTACAACTTTTCTGGTATTGAGCCTGAACAGATTGAACTTCACTTCCTCAACTCATTGTTTTTTCCTCCTTTTACATGCAAGTGCAACATTTGTTCTTTTCTTGGCTCTTAGTAACATCCCTGCCTTCCACAAGCTACTGAAAACTGCTACAATGGTGAGGTTGCTTCAGGCAGTTCTTTTATGTACCCCTTAGGATGAAATTCATCAGATCCAGCTGAGCTGAAAATAACTGTCTTTCAAAAGAGTCTCTTAGCTGTTCTTTCAAGACTGAAGGCTGAGTTCTTACCCCCTTGTCATCATAATTGTTCCAATTATCACCAACTGCTGAGCGAAGAGCTCAGTGAAAACCTTCACTGTTTCTTCTGTGCCGAACCCATTCCTCCTCACTGAGTACTTTCCTGCTTTTTCACATCCCTCTCTTCACACACAAAGAGGTCTTAGACAGACAATCCACAAAACTAAACTGCCTTCAAGGCTGACTTGGTACCTTTAATCTAGTGTGTGTTTCAGGGCAGGACACAAGCTCTTTGGAGCAGGTCAAGTCTGCTCTGTGATCTGGACAGTGTGAATATGCACTAGAAAACTCAAGTTTTCACTTTACCAAATTCAGAATCTCACAGCAGTAAGACAAGGTAATGAGAAATGAGAATGGTGGAACTAAACGGCTGCATCTGTTTAGGTATTCTGGTGGAAGGCACCAGTCTAAAAGGCAGCAGGGTTAATCCTGTATTGAAGAGTCTGGGACAGGACAGGAGAGAGGAAGATGCTGAAACTGCTGCATTGCCATCACTCCTGGCCCTCTTCAAGTCCAATGTAACTGCTCTTGCTGTAGCTGCGAATATTACAGAGTTGATTAAACAGAATTAAGCCACTGGTTTATCAAACCTCAATTCCTTTTTTTCTGGCAGCAACGAATACCCAGACAAATCACTGAAGAATCTTCCCATTTTTTTTTACACTGTGCACAGAAAAAAAGTCTATCCCTTTAGACATAAACACAGTATTTTGATGTCTAATCTGAATTACTTTTGGAGAGGCTCCCTACTGACACCTAAGAGCCTAGCTTCTCTCCACAAAAGAAACCACGACATACCTGCCTGTCCACCTCCGGCAGCAGCAGCAGCAGGCGCTGCTGGCATTCTGTAGGCAGAACAGAGAACGTATGCTTGTTGATGAGTGCCCGCAGGTTTGTGTTCACAAGGATGGAGTCAGGAGTTTCCACATCAATTTCAGCACATTTTGTTCTCTTCAGCTGCCCTGCAATGAACCACAAAGACGTAAGTAACACCTTACCTAAGAGAGGATTAAAGGCTCCACTGTACCTGAGATTTTCAAAATGCCACCTGAGTAATGTATTTCATACCTTGACTTGAAATACACGTTTTACCTTTGCACATACAGTTAAAAACAAAACGTGGGAGGTCCTTTCCAGAACAGAAAATTTCCATACCTAATATATTGTAGCCTGCATCGGTTCACCTAACTTTTGTAGGAATCCTGGCTATCTGGAGACTGGCAAGGAGTCTGTTTCAGGAGGGTTTCTAGAACCGCTTTTGGCCACATCAATTTTCTATTTTAAGCCTCTAGTTAATGTCAGTTTGTTCCTTGGGATTTCTTCTTGGACTTTCCTACTTTGTTCTCAGCAAAAGCACTTCAGAAAAATTCATCAGCTCATTGTGCTTGCATAGAAACCACAACACTAGACAAAGCAGTAAAAATTAGTAACTATTCTCTTTCCTTTTCCACATTTGAAAGCCAGCAAGTTCAGCATTAACCCGTACGCTACAGCCAGCTTCATGTATGTGCTGCAAATTCAGAGAAGAATAATGAAGAAAGCACTTCTTTGGATTCATCCGCTATTACTGCCAGAACACCATGTGTTTTGAAGCTTAGATTAAAAGTACATTATTAGCAAAATGGGTAATATTAAGACAGACCCTGGCTCCCCCTGAATTCAGGGATGACAGCAATAATTTCTAAGGTAACAGTACCTAACAAAATAAATGCCATGGAGGCTTGTTTCGTTAGGGGAAGTTTGCTCTGTTAGAAGTCATTCAGAAAATGGCTCTGCAGATTTATAATCTACTGAAGTTGCAGAATTTCCTAATTACAGGGGACAAATGAAACATGCCCTGAAAAGTGCCTGTTTTCAGCAGGGATGAAGGAAATCTAGGATGATTAGCAAAGATAGAGACCTCAGAATATCCTTAAGTTCACTGAGGTCAATTCCATCATTGGTATATGTAAAAGAAACCACAAAAGGTCAACAGAGCTGAGAAAGACCTAACTTCAGTGAATGGGAAGGAAGCCACATAACAGTGGGGTCTGAAGTATGAAGATCTGGGAAGGGATTTCTTTTTTCTTTTTAATGTTATCAAAGTGTCTTAAGTACATTAAAAAGCCTGCTAAATAATGCAAGTCCTTTTTTGCTTCTCAAACAGCAAGCTGCAAATTCACAGGTAGAAACCCCTGGTGATAAGAAATGAGTAAAGGCGTATTTGCATATGTAAGGTTTGAATTATTTATCATAATTCACACAAAATCCTAGCAGCACCTTCCAGAGTTCCCCGGAAGTCACTTCAGCAATGGAATTAATTACACATTTTACTCAATTTTTCTATTTAGGCTTTTGTTCTGTCATCAGAGCGACCAAATCTCTGTAAGCAGAAAAATAAATATCTTACTTGCATGGAGCCTGTCAGATCTCTGGAATGGTTTCTTCCCCAGCCCTGGCAAGGAGTTATCAAGCTTAACAGAGGGAGAGGAACTGGAGGTGGAGTTCTGAGGGCTGCTCGACTGTCCATCTGACTGCTTGCCTTCCCAAGCTGCACAGGAAATTGAAACATTTAAACACCGGCATGTACCAAGAAATATTAAATGAGACATCTGTTTGGACTGAAATAAGCATTCTTTAACGTCCATACGCTAATCCCAGCAGCTCTGGGACAAGCACTTCTAGGACACTTATATTCCTTTTTTCTTGTAGCACTCAATTCCCAAGTAGCCGAAAGTAGGAGACCCCTTAGTAGCTATCAGAGCATCACAAAAACCAAGGGACAGACAGCCATTTCATTTATGGTTTGAGTTTATTTCCCAGTTAGTCTCACCTTATTGCCTGTCTATATCCAAATCCAGTAATGATCTTGTTAAAACTTCCTTTCAGAGGCAGCTTTAGTTTCTGTTAGAGTTCACTTTTAGGAAAAATCTCTTCATACTTTATGAGTACTTTCTAAATTTTAACCTACTATTGTAGCTTTTGTTCTTTTAGACCACCCTCAGTAATTCCTCCTCCTCTTTCAAATACTCAAGAGGTATTTTCATGTCCACCTCCAAAGTCACTACTTAGCCAAACTAGACAGATTTCACCACTATGATTCCTCCTTACAAATCATTGCCACCCACATTCTCTTTTGTATAGCAGTATTTTTTCTGCCGGTGGGAAGAGCTTCTTCCCTAGATTCTCCCTGCCTTCCTTTCCCTCCTCTTCTTAAGTGAGATGAATTAAGAACGTATCTGGTCTTTGTCCTGCTCTCCTTAGTTTTACGTGTAATAACAGGTACTCGTTCAAGTACGGAAAAGTACTGAAGTCCCATACTTCGAAAGAGAAACTCCACAATACATGTGTTTAAGTCACAAACTAAACGAATGCTGGCTCTGACTAATGACTTGCACTAATCAATTCCTTCGCCCAGTCTCTGCCAGATTCGTTGCCCATCTGCCTTCTCTTACTCTCCTCTCTGCCTGGTTCCTTTTCCCTTCCTTCTCTTCCTTAGGGTAGCTGGTCCAGTTCTGACTAAATACAATCCTGAAATTGTGGAATCAGTGTGTTGCTTTCTATCAGAATACTGTTCTCTCTCCACTTGTATGCTGAATTTACTTCTCCATCTCAATATATCCCGCTGTCCCAGCTGTGAGCTATTTCTAATGTACTATGAAGCGGACAGGCAGGGAAGAAAGGACTCCATGGATGCTGATGAAAAACATACAAACGCCACTCATGTTGCAGTAACATTCAAAAGCTTTTACAGTCATCAATTTACAGTCTTACTGGGCACTGCATAAACACACACTGTTCCCACCCTAAATCAGTCGAATAAGGCCATAGCAAAAGCTGAGGAACACGCCTTTCCTGAGACCACATGTGAAATCAGTGCGACCCTTAACTTCTTTCGGTCCTTCACAATATTTAAGGTAGGAAAGCTCACATGGCTGGATGCTGGCATGGATAGACACCAACTCTTCAGGAAAGACAGGCAAGGGAGAGGAGTCAAAGTTGTCTCTACCCATACAAGCCTATGGAACAACACGAGTTGAACCCAAGGGTCCTGAAGGAACCCACCAGTGTCCTTAAAAGACCTCTCTACCATCTTTGAAAAGAAATTAAGATGGCAGGAGATTCCGCATAAGTAAGAAAGGCAAATGTTGCACCTACTTTCAAAAAGGGCCAAATAGACAACCTGAGAAAATACAGACTGGTTAGCCTCACTTTTCTCCCTGGGAAAATCACGGAGTGACCCCTCTTGGAGCACATTTCTGATCACACAAAGGAGACAATGATGACTGGAGGTAGTCAGCATGGACTTACCATGGGTAAATCATGCCTGACCAGCCTGATTGCCTTCTGTGATCAAATTACTAGATTTATGGATGAGGGAAGACAGGTGGATGCCTTTTGCCTTGACATTTACATTGTGTCCCATAATACTGTATGCGAGCTGGGACATTAGGGTCTGGATGGGTGGACAACCAGATGGGTAAGCAGCAGGTGAAGTGGCCAGGCTTGGGGAAGTCATGATCCATCCTCTGCCTGGAGGCTGGTAACGAGCAAGTGCCTCAGGGCACTGGTCCTGGTTCACATTTTTATTTGGGGAGGCAATGGAGCACTTGCTCAGGATTGCAGGTAATGCCAAGTTTGTGGGGACCAGCCACTCTGCTCAAGGGCAGAGCTGCCACCAGCAGGACCGAGCCTGACTGGAAGAACAGGCCAGAAGGAACCTTCCGAAGAAAAATACAAAGTCCTGCTCCTGGGAAGGCAGAGCCCCTGGCAGTGATACAGGCTGGCGCAGCTCTGCTGGAAGGGACATGAGGGTCCTGGGAGACAAAAGCTGAACTTGTGCCCTGGCAGGCCAACAGCATCCTGGACTGTAGGACCATGGGACCACAGCCAGCGGATCAAGGGAAGTGATTATCCCCCTCTGCTCAGCACTCATTAGATCACACCTCAATTCCATGTCCTGTCCCGGGGCCTCTAATACAAGCAAGACATCAAAACCAGGAGCGAGGTCAGCTGAAGGCCACCAAGATGCTCAGGGGACTGCAGCGCTTGCCCTGTGAGGAGAGGCTGAGGGACCAGGGCTTGTTCAGGCTGGAGAAGAAAAAGGTTGAGGAAGACCTGGTAGTTACCACCCTGTTCCTACCGGGAGGCCAGCAGAAAGATGGAGTCAGGCTTGTCACAACGGTGCATGGCAGGAGGACAAGAAAAAACCGGCAGGAGTGAGCCAGGATATCAAGAAAAATTTTGTCCTCATGAGGACAGTCCAGCAGTGGAGTGGGGTCCCAGGGAGGTTGTGCCATCTCCAGCCTTGAAGGTTTCCAAGACCCAACTGGCCCGAGCCCTGAGCAACCTGGTGGAGACCAAGCTGACCCTGCTCTGAGCTGGAGGTTGGACTACAGGCCTCCTTGAGTTCTCTACCAACGTGTACGGTCCTATGATACTAACATATTTTCAGAGTAGTACTAGAAAGGCTGGGTAAGTTTACACAGAATGTACGATACCTCGCAACCATAATGTAGCAGCAAAATATGGGGAAGTCAGAGAGAGATTAAAAAAAAAAGAATTAAATAGAGATGCTGGAAGAAAATAGTTCACCCATGATTAAAAGTGCATGTGGCAATAGTTTGGGAAGTGTGAAACCAAACTAAGGAGAGAAATTGATATGCCATGACCCCCTGCCCCAGAGGCCTGACATGCGGTGCCTGGGAATGGCCAGAGAGAGCAGGCCTCCAGCAGCCCGATTCCGGCCATACCCAGGAAAAGCAAAAGCCTCATTAGAATCACAAAAAATAAAGACACCAAACAATACTTTAAGTACTCTAAGTAACATGAGTTTGGATTACTTACTCCATTAGTCTATTTTAATAATTATTCTATGTTAGCTAACAATCTTACAAAATATCCTACCTGTTTCAGTCCCTCTTAGGTCTCCCCTGTTCCTACTTCCCTAAGTGAAGATGCAATTCGTCCTGGGGCAGGGAGCTCAGGAGATGGGGTCCTCCAGGAACGATATCTGCCTGTTGTGCTAATGAACCATTCAGGTTTAATCCTAGTTAGCAGAGAAATTGCAAAAGGCTTTTAAACTATCATTTTATGCTAAAGACTTCATACACCTGGCACTGCATTTGCTTAATACCATCATGGAAAATGTGTAATTTTCTACTGGATTAATTTCGGCATCCTTCTCAGACCACACCAGCCTAGGTGTAAAGGGCACAAGCACAGCTTAGGACTGAATTTCAAACAAGCAAGATGATACTAACCCTTTCCCCTTACCCTTTTTGAAAGGTCCTGAACTACAAAGCTGCCTGGGAACAACAGGCAAGCTCATCAACTGTTAAATACTTACTCTGCTATTAAATGATGCATGAAGTACAGCTGATAAATATGCTTGTTCCTTTCAATTGGATATATGGCGCATAGCCGCAACCTTGCATATGTCTGAACAGATGTTACAAGAAACATTCCAGCAGTATATAACCAGCAAGCCAGGACAGATTGGTCTAGTTTTGGTTTGGATTTGTTCAGAGCTATTTGGAAAGGGAGAATAAACAAACACACTAAAACACAGAAAGAATTTTATACTAAAGAAAATCAGCATGCGATGAGGAAACCTCCAATTATATAAAAGGCAGTAGGGAGAAGAAACCAAATAACCTGCACTCTGTGTCCATGGCAGACAGAACAGGAAATCTTGGGTTTAAACGCAGGGAAGCAAGAAAAGATTCTGATTAGAGGCTAAGAAAAACATTTTAAGGATAAAGTTCACAAAGGAGGAAGGGCAAGACTTGCTGGGAGTTTTTGGTCTTTGCGTCAATGACATCTCTCAGAACAGACTGAAGAAAACATCCGTCAGGAATGCATCATAGCTCCTGCCTGAGGAAAGGATGTGGACTACGTGAGCTCTCAAGGCTACTCCTAGGCCTAGTTTCTGATGGTTCTATGACATTTCTTAACCTGACCAGTGAATTTCAGCTGAACATTCACATAATTACACCAAGAATATCCAAGAGCAAAATGTTTTCCATGCTAATATCATCTTATTGTTGTTGTCTAATCATCTCTGCGTACTTCTATACCGGTAAACAGAACGGTGACCCTGGGCATTCCCCTGGCCCTAAGAACAACTGGCCGTGTTCACGTCCTTGTGCTTTCTGTCTCCCCCAGGCGGGTTGGCCACGTTCCAGCTGCCTGCAGGGAATGATGTTTGGCCTGTGCTGAACGCCAAGCTGTGCCAAGGATTGCCTAGGAGACGACTAGCTTGTCCTGAGCCAAAGCTATGTCAGGGAATTTAGCAGAACGGATGGACTGAGTTCCAGTTCCTATGCCCAGCACTTTGGCAGTGATTAACTCAGCAGCAGAGATGCAGCTCCTCTCTCTCCACATGCAGGTGTTTCTTGTTCAAAGCACAGGCTCCTTGGCTGAAGGACTGAGTGTTCGGAAGGGGAAGGAGTTGTGGGACTGGAAACAGATGCTGTTAATACATGCTGTAAGAAGAAAGAAGGCACACCTTCATTCTGTAAGGTAACGGTTTAGTATTACCCATGTTACCAGGCTTTATCAAAAAGTAATTTTTAAGAAGACTGAAAATAGCTTAGGATTTGGGGTTCGAAATTTAATTTTGTTGTGATCTGATTGCTTGCTTTCCCTTTTTTTGGGCAAGCTTCATGACTGCCAGTATCAGCCACTTCATCTGTGAGAGAACACGTTACAGAAGTCTTTTAGAGTAAGCATTCTTGCTGCACCTTCCTCAATGGTTACATTTTCATGATCATCATCTTTCTGAGATGAATCAGGACCAGTCAAGTAAATCAAGGGTGGAGGATGGAGAAACAGGGTAATTATTGAGGGCGAGGGAATTTCCGTCTCACAGAAATGCCTGAGTTTGACAGACAGCACCACATTTAACCCATGATAATTAGTGTAACAGATGAGGTACAAGGGTAGGGATGTCAGAAGTACACACAGCTTAAACAGATAGGGACTGTGTGTGCATGTTGCAGGAGACGGTGAAGCAGGACTGGAATCAGCAGGACTGTGAAGCAGAGAAGGAGATCGTTGCTTTTTGGAAGAGATCTCAGCCTCAAAAAGCCAGCCCTCTTTTCCTCTTGTACGCAATGCTGCTGATCTCGCTCCTGCCTCTCGCGGCTCCATACCGTATATACTAACCCTGTGCACCTAAATTCTGTTTATTTCTTAGGTCCCAACACCTCCCCTCCCCATTACAGCTGCAGAAGGACTTAATGACAATGAATAGCTGAGTGATAAAAGAGCAGATATGATTCACTGTACAGAAGCATGAAGTGATGTACAAAAAGAACTCCCCTAACCTTACATGCATAGTGTTGGGTCCCAAAAGAGAAAATAAGAACTCAGGGAAGAGTCTCAGAATCTCAACAGTTCTAGGAAAATGCCTGCTCTTGGCAGGGTCAAAAAATGCAAACTGAATGCTAGGAATTGTTAAGAAAAGATGAACAAAATAGAGAATACCAAAATGATACTATACAAAATCAGAATCCATCTTGCATCCTGAATACGATGTACAGTTTTCATTCTCTGTTGCAAAAAGCATATGAGCAATGAAGTAACACAGTAGGACTCTTCAGACTGAAAAAGAGATGTCTACAAAAGTCATGCGTGGCAAGAAGCTGTCGAATAAACAACAGTTGTTCATTTCCTGTTTGATAATTAGAAGGAATCAAATAAAAGTATAAGGAGCCTGGCTCAAAACAAACAAAACTGAGTAGTTTTTACAGTTTGGTGTTTGCCACAAGGCATTTACAAAGTCAACATCCCCACCCCTCAGGACAGGCAAATCCACTGAAGAAAATCTCACAAAGTCTGTGAAATACAAAGACACCTCCTCTTGCTTTGGAGGACCCTGAGCACACCACACCTAAATCTGGGAGAGCACTATACGTGCCTACCCTGCTTTTACACACTTCATCCATGTGCCATCAGCAGCGTTGCACACAGGTCACCAGGCCAAACGTGTTTGATTTGATCTGACAGGCCCACTGTTCTGATTTCTGCCGTAAGTATGAAGAGAAGCAAATTGGTGCTCAGTGATGTGGGAGATGGTACAGAACTGCCACTGGTAACATTTACAAATGACTCGACAAATTGTGGACTGATAAAATAATGATGGCATTAGCCTACAAAGTCATTTATTTGTACAACATGAAAATCAAATCTATACAAACAAAGAGGCATTTCTTGCATCTAAAAGAAAACAACTTGAGTCATGCTCACAGAACCAGGAGCTTATAATGGAAATCAGTTGCACTGAAAGAATTTAGAGAAAACTAGCTAGAAGTAACTATCAGGAATTTATGATAGCTACTGAAATGCTGCTGCTGGTAAGGGAGCTAATGCTCTGTTGAATGAACAAGAGCAGAGCAGTGATCTCATTAATTTCTACTGCAGCACAAATCCTGGAAACCACTTGGGGATCTTTCAGATCAGAACGTTCTTTGGAACAAGACATGAAAGCCACACCACAGAATGAGAAGCCACTTTGGAAAGAAATTAATGCTAAGAGAAACACCACCTAATTTGCTTAGCCATGAGAATTACCTGACCACAGCGTACAGGCAACTACAGGGGAAAACATTTATCACAGAAAGAAGCTTTTTAACCAGACAATGGCACAGTAAGATCTATTAAAGATCTATTCTTAACTGAATGCATTCCTGATAAAATCAAAGCCAGGAAAATAGAAGCTAGACTATTTCAGTATGAAAGAAAGCCATATGAAAAGAGCACTTTTCTTCTCTCATCCCCTAAGAAGAAGAAAGGGAAGTTAGAGAGACATGACAGTAAAAGAACACAGAGGAGTGTCACTGCCACGTACCAGATTTTGCTGATGTGGAGTCACCGGCTGCCTTGACAGCCTTCAGAAGGACGTGCTGATTAGAGGACACGGGCATGCCTGCTCTGCATTGCTGCTGCTGTTGCTTTTGCTGCTGCTGTTTCAAGGCCTGGGGAAGAGGACAGAAGAACATGACCACAGAGAAATTCAAAATAATCTTAGAACTTATTAGCACACAGTACAAACTGCTTGTTTTACAGCAACTGATACTTGGATTCCAATTCTAACTACATCAAAAGTTCAAAACAACTTCCAAAACACATTCAGTTTGCATGGCACACTGATACTGTCTATTTAAATTAATTGCTACAAGTAGGCAGATTTCCTACCTTTGCATCTAATGCAAAAAATTAATGGTTGCAGAGTATCTTAAGTTGTGTCGTTTCATGAAGAAAAAAGATCTCTAGAGAATGCAAAGAGAAAGTATTCCAAATCCGGAGTTGGTTCAAGAAGTAATTATATAAGTAACTTCAAAGTACCATAATGTAACCCATTTCCGTCTCCTGGAGAAGCAAGTAGCAACTTGCTAAAAGGCCTTCAACAGAGATGCTACTCATTAGGAAGGACTTTTTTAATTAGGAGAGTAACAACAATTAAAACACTAAAGGGAAGAAAATAAACTCCTTTGTTTCAGAAAAGACTGTTAAAGCAACCATGATACAGTCTAAAAGGCACAAATGACCAAGACGAGAAAGTAAGAAGGCTTTTGGTTAAACTGCAGCATTTACCCAAACCAAAGCGTCTGTTTTCAAAAAATGAAATCCAAACCCAATAAACTTAACAGCAGAATAAGTTACAACAGATCAAGCATATAGTGGAATTTCAAAATAGGAAGTAACGGGAAATATCATGGAGTCACGAAATTTTCCGAGTTGGAAGGGACCTCTAGAGATCATCTAGTCCAACTCCCCTGCTGACGCAGGAATGCCTAGAGCACATTACTCAGGACTGCATCCAGGCGGGTCTTGAAAATCTCCAGAGAAGGGGACTCCACAACCTCCCTGGGCAGCCTGGTCCAGTGCTCGGTCACCCTCACTGTAAAGAAGTTTTTTCTCATGTTTGAATGGAACTTCCTATGTTCCATTAATTCCATATAATGCTGCATATATACAAATGAGTGGGATTGTGTAACTAGAGATCATCACCATCTTAAATAATAAAAACAACAACAATAACAATAATAATAATAATACAGTTACAACTAGGAGAGAGAATAAAGATATGCAGAAACCCGCAGACTCTGCCATATGAGGAAAACAGAAGACAGACAGACTTTCAGTTTGCAAAGACAGAAATGAGCGAGACTGACAACACAAAGATACAGATAACAAACGGCCGGTAGCTTCCTATTTTCCAATTTATCAAATAGTTCCTATTTAGCCACATCTACCACAGGTTAAAAAAACCCAATCAGCCAAACTGAAACAGCAAAATTGAAAATCAGTAAGAGGAAGTATCTTCTGCAATGCACAATTAACCTCCTGTTACTGAGGTCAAAAACTTTAAAAAAAACCCAGAAAGATAAAAGAGAGACCTAGCATTTATATGAGTAACAAACATCCATAAACAAGTTCAAGAAAGCTTTTACAAATTCTTCTTTGATTTGAAGATGAACCGCAGGCAACAGTGAATGTCTAGAAAGTGCTAGACTATAAAGACTGCTGGTATGTTCACAGGGTTGTGTAAATCCCATACTGCCATTATGCAAATCACTTCAAACTCTTAGGGGTTTATGTATTCAGTTCACCCATTCTGTATGCCATTTAACTGCTGCATTTTTCTCAGCTTAGGTAAAAGAATTCTGCTTTTGTTCATTGTGTCACCTCAGTTCTCGGCCATGCAGCACCTGAGGTGCCTATGCCAATGGTGGAAGAGGAGGAAACAATTATTCCTAGATACCTCTTGTTAAATTCCATGTCAGCTTCGCACTTACGTTCTCAGTTATAAATATTTGGCGCTTCTTTAATATATCTAATTTATATTGAGTCTTGTAATGATCACAGAGTAATTCTGGTGGGAAAGGACCTCGGGAGGTCTCCAGTCCAACCTCCTGCTCAGGGCAGCATCAGCTTGGCTTCCACCAGGGCTCAGGGCTCGGGCCAGTCGGGACTTGAAAACCTCCAAGGCTGGAGATGGCACAACCTCTCTGGGCCCCCGCTCCACTGCTTGAGCGTCCTCATGGGGAAAACGCTTTTCCTTTGTCCTGTTTTCCCTTATACCTTTCAACTTACGCCCATTGTTTCTCACCATCCCACTTCCTTCACCATATTGTGATGACTCTGGCTCTGTCTTCTCAATAACCTCCCTCTAAGTACTGGGGAAAGGCCCAGCTCCCCCGTAACACCCCATACCAGGCGCAGCATCCCTCAGCTCCCCCATAACACCCGTACCAGGCCCAGCATCCCTCAGCTCCCCCGTAACACCCGTACCAGGCCCAGCATCCCTCAGCT
>VYXH01000354.1:198039-214541 GCA_013397275.1 Burhinus bistriatus
TGACAGGGGGTGGGACTAGATGGCTTTTAAGGTCCCTTCCAACTCTAACCATTCTGTGATTCTATAACACCCCCCAGCAGGCCCAGCTCCCCTCTGCTCCAGCCATGCAAGGCCCCACTCTGACAGCTCGCCTCTCTCAGGAACCAGCCAATCAGGAATGCGTTAACTACCCTGTACCCACCAATCAGGAGGCAGCTTCCAGGCTTCACGGCTGTGGAAGCCTCAGCAGAGGGTCTCGGTCTCTCTCTCTCTCTCAGGGGGTCTCAGAGGGTCTCTCAGGGGGTGTCTCTCTCTCAGGGGGTGTCTCTCTCAGGGGGTCTCTCTCTCTCAGGGGGTCTCTCTCTCTCAGGGGGTCTCTCTCTCTCAGGGGGTCTCTCTCCAGAGCCCCTGGAGCACAGCAAACCACTCCACCACCACCAGCCCGTGACTGTCCTCTAACCCCGACCTGCCTGCATGGGTACTCCCTCTGTGCCCCTGTGCAGGGGCTTGTTGTTTTTGGTTTGCCTTTAAGCTGTCCTTTGTTCTCGCTGGGTGCGCTGGGCTGCCCTCAATGGAGGGCAGATGTTCCTCAGCACACAGGTGCGTTTGCACAAAGGGCAGCTCTGAGGTAAAACCTGCTGTTGAGGGCGGAAACCACCACTTTATAGAGTTGAAAAAGAGCGTAATTCAAAATGGTGCCATTCAGTCAGTATCATCAGCACCTCCTTTAATTGTAATTTAAACAAAGACCTTATGTCAGCAGCATGCTCCTCCCTGTCAACTCCACTGTGGGTGACAAGGGTGAGGGCAGCAGGACCAGGAGCTGGTCCCTTAGCACCCACCTCTTGCTCTGCACCTGCCGACGGCCTCTGGTAACGATGGTAAAAACCCACAGGGATGCACTTAATGGGGAAAAATCTGTATTATACAGCTCCTTTCTTCACACAAAAGGTGACAAAGCGACTATTCACCAACCGGAGAGCTTTCGTAGGGTGTAGCCCAGCTCAGTCCCTGGCCTCACGCTTTCCATGTATGTGGCAACAAATAGAAGTGTAATGGCTAATGATGAAAGCCAATGGTATAAACCTTATCAGAGCAGCGGGTGTAATTGATCTTAAAACACCATGATGAGATCTGGATGGAGGGACGGGATCCTTCCCTCTGCTCAGCGCTGGCGAGGCCACCCTGGGAGCGGTGGGTCCAGTGCTGGGCTCCCCAGTACAGCAGGGACATGGGCAGAGTGGGGAGAGCCCAGCGAGGGGCCACCAGGACGCTGAGGGACTGGAGCATCTCNTTTTTGGTTTGCCTTTAAGCTGTCCTTTGTTCTCGCTGGGTGCGCTGGGCTGCCCTCAATGGAGGGCAGATGTTCCTCAGCACACAGGTGCGTTTGCACAAAGGGCAGCTCTGAGGTAAAACCTGCTGTTGAGGGCGGAAACCACCACTTTATAGAGTTGAAAAAGAGCGTAATTCAAAATGGTGCCATTCAGTCAGTATCATCAGCACCTCCTTTAATTGTAATTTAAACAAAGACCTTATGTCAGCAGCATGCTCCTCCCTGTCAACTCCACTGTGGGTGACAAGGGTGAGGGCAGCAGGACCAGGAGCTGGTCCCTTAGCACCCACCTCTTGCTCTGCACCTGCCGACGGCCTCTGGTAACGATGGTAAAAACCCACAGGGATGCACTTAATGGGGAAAAATCTGTATTATACAGCTCCTTTCTTCACACAAAAGGTGACAAAGCGACTATTCACCAACCGGAGAGCTTTCGTAGGGTGTAGCCCAGCTCAGTCCCTGGCCTCACGCTTTCCATGTATGTGGCAACAAATAGAAGTGTAATGGCTAATGATGAAAGCCAATGGTATAAACCTTATCAGAGCAGCGGGTGTAATTGATCTTAAAACACCATGATGAGATCTGGATGGAGGGACGGGATCCTTCCCTCTGCTCAGCGCTGGCGAGGCCACCCTGGGAGCGGTGGGTCCAGTGCTGGGCTCCCCAGTACAGCAGGGACATGGGCAGAGTGGGGAGAGCCCAGCGAGGGGCCACCAGGACGCTGAGGGACTGGAGCATCTCTGCTGTGGGGAGAGGCGGAGGGAGCTGGGACTGCTCAGCCTGGAGCAGAGCAGGTCAGGGGCTGGAACCCGTGCAGGGAGGGAATGAAGAAGAGGGAGCTCTGCCAGTGGTTCCCAGTGNCCAGGCTCTGCCAGTGGTTCCCAGTGCCGGGACCAGAGGCAACGGGCACAAAATGAGAAATTCCATCTGAATACAAAATATACTTTTACTATGAGGGTGCCCGAGTGCTGGCACAGGTTGCTCAGAGAAGTTGTGGAGCCTCCCTCCTTGGAGATACTCAGAAGCTGTCTGGACACGGTCCTGTGCAACTGGCTCTGGGTGACCCTGCTTGAGCAGGGGTTGGACCAGAGGGACCCCGGAAGGCCCTTCCAACCTCAGCCAGTCTGGGTTTCTGTGATTCTGTGAATGCTGATGGCACTGGGATGGCCGCTCAAGCTAGGTAGGGATAAGATGAGGTCAGTGGATTGGAGAGGATCAGAGGAAAGAATTAGAGTAGTACCTGTGTTTAGGACAAGAGGTAACGGGCACAAACTTGACCATAGCAAGTTCCATCTAAACATGAGGAGGAACTTCTTTCCTTTGAGGGTGGCAGAGCACTGGCACAGGCTGCCCAGAGAGGTGGTGGAGTCTCCAACTCTGGAGACATTCAAAACTCACCTGGACGCCATCCTGTGCAGCCTGCTGTAGGTGACCCTGCTCTGGCAGGGGGGTTGGACTAGACGATCTCCAGAGGTCCCTTCCAACCCCTGTGATTCTGTGCGTTTTCCAGTGATGGGTGAGAAACAACCCATCTTCCTGGATCTGGATTATAAATTTCAGAGTCTTAATGTGGTGTACAGCGGCAGCATCATGTTCCAGGGTTAAAAGTTCTCACTTGGAAATCTGCTCTCTCTTCCCTCCAGTAATACTGTAATTACTTAGTGTTGAAGACAGGAGGGCTGAATCCAGCCAGCTGTCTTCAGTGCACGCTAGCAAATAATCTGGGTCGCAGACATAATTAAAGATATGAAAGCTTTTTTAAATTATTTTTCCCCTCAATATCTTATGTTTTTCCTACTACTGTACTCATAACACTGCCGTCTCCTTCCTGCTATCTATATTTGCTCATTTTATCTACTTTTAATAACTTTTTCTGACCACAGTGGCAACCATGTTTAGGAAGAGGTGGAAGATGTGGTATTTGGTCAGAATGGGAGAATTCCACTGGAAGCAAAATTAAGCAAAGGATTAGACATGCAACGCTCTTGATTTGATCCAAAGCTAGAGCAAACTTTAGACAGGTAAGTTAGAATGATTGAACAGTTAAGGTGTTCTTCAGCAACACCTTTTATTCCTGTGTGCCTAGAAGGCAAGTTATTCACTATGCTACAATTTGATGCTCTACTCCGGGACAGAAGAGTTGAGTTTGGGGAGAAGAGCTGTTGTGACGGAAGATGATGACCATCAGAAACAGCCTTTTGCCTTTCAGAGAGCTGCAGAACTGTTAAGTACAAACAGTATGCTATGCAGACATCAAGGTCTCCATGTGGTTCCCCATTTCTCTTTCAGGGTTTCTGATATTTTTTCCCCAAACCAATGAGATTAACAGTGAAACTTAAGAACACTGTCTCAATTTTGGAACTCACTGGCTCTGACGTATTTCATTACATTCAGAGAGAGCGCTGGAACAAGGATGCTCAGGAAGTAGACACCTCAGAGTAAGAAAGCTGGGGAGTTGTGGATGGAGAGAGCAGAGACAGAGGGGAATGAATATAAAGGCGGGGGAAAGCTGGTGGGAGCAGGAGTATGGGGAATTCATAGATGAAAAGCAGAAAATCATTAGGCATGTAAGGACAGAGGCTGGGAAGAGAGGAGAAAAGTAGATGGAGTGTAGGTTTGGAAATGGAGTGTGGCTTTGCCCAGAGATCCCTTCCAACCTGTGGTTCTGTGAAACAGGGACCTGCAGACCAGAGAAAATGAAGAGGAACTGCTGAGCATGAGAGGGGAAAGTGGACTGTTTATGACAAACTCTGAGTCTGTTTGATCACTGTCTGAAAAGAGAAAAGCCTTTGCAGATGTTGGAGAGAAATGATTGCCAGCCAGGCTTAAATAGGGATGAGGAAGGGAAAGCAAAGAGTATAATTAATATCTTGCTGAATTAGTGAGAAGTAATTTTCTGAGGACTCAAATGAAAGTGGAAGCTTGACTCTGAACTTTAGAAGAAAATCTGGCTAAAGTGACAACACAGTCTCGCTTCTTTATTGCAGCTATCAGCAGCAAGCGACATCACAGTAACACCAATGCTTCTGTTGAGAAACAGCCAAGTGGGAAAAGAAAGAAGCGAGAAGATTCCCTAAAGCTGGCTTCTCATTTTGACATCAACTCAACTCTGTCTTGCTGCAAACAAAGCTCCAGTTTGTCCAGTTGCCTTATCTGCCCCTGTAATGTTCGCCTCAATAATATCCCCTAATTAGATCCTTCTCTCTCACTACAGATCCTCCTTCCCACAGGCATCTCTGCTAGCTGAATGCCATCCTAAGGGTTGCTTCTCAGCTGGAGAAAGTCAGGAAAACAGGCTGGGCTGGGGCTGGAAAAGGTAAATCCTATCTGGAACACATCACGATTTCATCTGTCTGTGAGCATCTTCCGTAATCCGTGGACTAGCACCTCCTCTGCAACTTCATTCATAAGTCCTTATAGATTTTTTACTTTACTAAGGAGTAAATCTAACCCTGATAAAGCATTTCCTTTCTAAGGATCATGGAAAACTAAACAACGCCGTTGGGGAAACACCTGCAAATAAGACACTCAGGGGACTAACTCGTCTTACATTTTTCATTGGGAGAAACAAATCATTTAAAGTACAAACCCTCACTCATTCCATCCTACGTGCACACAATTAACACTATCTACAAAACAGTCATTCCCCAAGCATGGAAAATAATCAGTCCTCTTTCTCTCATAACACCCAGCAGAGGTGCAACGCAAAGTCAGTGTGCTCTCCTTCCCCTTCTTCCCTCCATATATACACACACACTGCACCCACCGAATTCCTTGGAAGAGAAAGCATGCCACTAACTAGGTGAAGAAGTTAGTGGATTTAATTCTTTTCCCAAAAAGACCTTCCATGTACAGACTGTAGGGAGCTAAGCACACTCAGCAAAAGGTTGGGAGAAAAGAAATATATTTGTTCACTAATAATAATAATAAAAAAAAAATCCAGATGCCTATTTAGGGAAAAAGCAAAGAACTAAATAGCACAGTATTTTGAACCACCTTTAAGAGAGAGGGATGTTTTAGCAAAACTCTGTTTACTATGAGACAGCCAGGAAGTCCTGAATTACCTCCCTGCAGAGTGCAGTTTCACTGAGAAAGACGATTTACCAGAGAAATAAAATTACTGCAACAATGCCTAAATCAGGTTCCATACTAGGCTACTTACCTGTTTGAGTGCCTTCTTGCTGTGCTTCTGGGACGAGGAGATGACTTTGCCTGTCTGGATGGAAGGTGATGGGCAGCCTGACTGAGGGGAGGATGTCTGTGACAGTCTAGATGACACTACAAAAAGAAAAAAACAAAACATAATCCAACCTTTATCCTTTTGCCTGCAGCACGTTAGCCAGTCCTCAACATTTCAGATCATCTCATGAGGCTCATGAAAACTGCATCTCTAGCAAATGTTACTTTTTGCATGAAGAATCATTTCTATTTCCTCCTCACCACCAGGGCAGCTGTTTTCCTCTGAAAGCCAACAGCAATTCCTATGACCAACTTCAGATTTTTCATCTCTCGTCCATCTCTTTTTTTATTCATCTTGTAAATAGCTGCTATCAAACAACACTGCAGCTTGAGAAACAGCTTCAGGTTCACGCAGGTTTAGCCAATTCAAGTCTAACTGGAAACAGAGACACAGGCAGCCGTTGTCTTCATCTGGAATGACCTGTGGTCAGACACCTAATTGATAGCAGTTTCCGATCAGAATAAATACAAATCCCACGCAAGAGTGAAAAGATAAATGACATGCAAAGGAAGTGCAACTTGACTATCACTTGCTCCTTTTTAAAAAGAAATACAGGAATATACAGGATATCCCAGTAAATTAACATATATTCTCAGTGGGTGAGCCTAGACCCTTAAAGAAATCTAGTCCTAGCCACATGGAGTCCTAAAGCAGGGCTTCTAGTTTCAGGCAATTTAGACTTTCAAATGTTCTCATTACAACCAACAAACCAGGGATGGGAATTAAATACCAGCTGGTCGTGTGTCTTGAATATACCTGTTTGGCACAGGATACTCAAAATGCTCTGCTCTGGCAGCAGTGGGGTGATGGGACACCATTCTCTCCCAGTCCCAGTCTCTCATAATCATGGTTTTGCCTCAATTGTCTTGGCAAATATACACTGTACTGGCCAGCAGCCAAGGTTAACCCACCCCATGTACCTGTACACAAAGGCAGGTAATCAGCATGCTGGGGCTGGTCAAAGCTGTTTAGCTGCTGAGACTGAAATAGTGCAATAAAAAAAGACAAAAGCAAAACGACATTAATCGGAATGCCTTACATTGCACAACGGCTGTAACAAAACAAACACCATGCAGGCATAGCCAAGCAAATCAATGAGATACGGCTGCACCTGCAATGAGCTCTAAAGGTAAATCTGTGAGACTGGGTATGGGGGCAGCCAGTTAAAAAGAAAACGACGTAAGTTAGCAAATTCGTGGTCTGTATATATCTCTGCACATGAATTTGTATAGATAATAATGCCCACTGTAAGCTCAAGGAAACAAAATGAAGAGTAAAAGAATGTTTGATCCCAGGGCAGGCAGAACCCCTACCATAAAGGATAATAAGCAGATTCACAGGTAAATTATTTAATTATTGCTTCCTGAAGCCATTAGTTCCAGAATACATGAGGCTAAACTAGTATCCTTCTGCAACATTGAAAGGAGTTCAGAGAGAATGACAATAGCGCTTCATTAACAATAGCCACAGTGCGATCTTGCTCAGTATCCCCAGAGAAGGGAAGCTCCCAAAACCAATGCAGTGACAGTAAGCATCAGAAAGCAACAATTCAGTAAAACACATAGAATTAATAACGACAAATTATAAAAAGTAAAATTCTCACATGTGGCATGGGCATTAAATGAAAAGAGCATACACCACAGAGATGAGGTAGTATCAGGCTCTGAAATGTCATTAAAAACAACAACAACAATAAAAAGGTATGGTAAGAAACCGGTAATTTCAAAGTCGCTGACAAGATTACCATACCCAGATGATCCATGCACACGATAAAGGTGACACAGTCGCACAGCAAGCAGAACTACCACTTAAAAGGCAAAAAAAGAACCTGATACTATACCAAGACCTGGAAAGCAAAGGTTATATCTGTACTTTGAAAGAGCAGTAAAAATCTAAACTTGCATTTGTCTCTCAGTTTGGTTGAAATTGCAGTTCAAGAAGAACAAGAAGCAGCTGGAAAGGTCATAGTCTGACCAGCACCTGGCGAGGAAAAGCAGATCTCACAAACTCATCAGAGTTCTCTGAAGGCATCGATAAAGAGAACTGGAAGAAAAGACAGTTTGTTGCTAAGAGTTCACTCACACTTCCAGAGATTTTCAACAAAAGGCTTCTAAAAATTATTTGGCTATTGTTTAAAAAACAAAGAATTGGCACAACTCTGATGCTGGATGGGATAGAAGGCAAAGAACAGAATCAAATGGTAATTGGGCAAGAAATCAGCAAAAATTCTGCAAGGTCACGTACTAAGTAGGGAGCAGTTTAGTGCTTAGTGATAGACTGGAAAGCAGGAAACAGTAAATACTACATATTTAGTTCAGTTAAGGTCAGAGCAAATTGTGTGGAAATTCAGAGAAATATAATCCAGAGAACAAAAGGACAAAAATATGAAGTAAAACCTCAAAAAAGGAGTAAGTAAATTTTTGGAGGAAAAAACCCAAGGTGGTTAGAACCTGTAGTAATCTAAATTAACTGTGTCATCTCAGGAAAAGGATCCATTACAGCTAACAGGTGAATGAAAACGGCCAGCAAGATGATGCTACATGTAAGGATGGAAAGATGAAGTATGTAAAATTCTTACAGCGTAGTCAGTTGACTGTCTCACATACTGTAGTGCTGATCACACGACACGAACAAAATTTGATGGTACTCAGGAAAGTGAAGAAAACAGTTAAGGACACAATAAAAACTAGGGATATTGAGGGATTTTATATTATTCTCAAAGGAAGGACCACGAGTGAAGCATACAAAATGAAAGGACGCCCCGTTTCTGTGGGAAAGCACCGTGCTCACAGCCCCTGGGCTGCTGTCGTCACCCGGCAAGCCCGGGCACAGCCGAGCCATCGCCCTCGCTCTTACCCGACCCAGGGACGTTCCCAGTCCCACACCGCTGCAAACACAGCCCTCGGCCAGACAAACGCTGTGCCCCCGTCCTTCTAAAACTAATCCTTGCTTGTAGGGGTTAAACATGAAGAAAACACAAGTTTGGTTTAACATTTAAAACCCAGGCAGAGAAACAGAGAGACTGTTACTGGTTTTGAGACATTTGAATAGCAGGAACATAAACCACATCCTCTTTGAAGCCTATCACTGCTGAAACGACAAGTTCTGCGTGAAAGAGAAACATAAGCCAAATACAGGCTACTCTTCTCCAGCCTCATATTCTAGTCACATTTTAATTTTTATGCTCTCTTTGAATAAAGAAAACTAATATTTTAAAACCAGGATGGCAGCACAGGCTAAACCCCACACCTGGGAAGACAACTCATCCCTGGAGCAGATACAATAAAGCCACAGTAGGATATTTTGCGCATCCTCTGGCTGTGTAAAAGCCTTCGGTGCCACAACGGCTGCGGTGTTGGACTGACAGCTGTAACCACAACAAATTCTCAAGAACAAACAGGAGAACTTGAGAAAGGCAACCAAGTCACAGCTGTGGGCCCCCAAAGCGAAGGGGGGGTGGATGGGAGGATAAGCCTGTGCAAATACACCCCGGGGTCCTTGGACCCAAAAGCTCTCTGAAAGGTTACATCCTTCTAAGAACTTTGCAGGCAGCCAAGCGGAGGTGTAACACAAAGACGTGCACATGTAGAGAAATATTCAGACTCCCAGAAGGACGAGGTTTGACAAGCTGAGTTTGTTTCCTTTAAACAGAATTTCAGGAAGGTTAGTTCTGTCTTCACGTCAGGCTTTCGTATAATTTGAAAAATGTGTGGAGCTGAGATTATACCTCTTGAGTCCCTTAAATCCTAAGAGCGCTTTTGGAGGGAAGCTGCAGAAATAATTACAGACTGTAAAGTGACACCTGGGAAAGCAGAGCATCCAGTAAGACGCTCCAGATTTAAAATACTCAGAGTTGCTTTGCGCTTTTTGTATGTAAATAAGGATTTCCTTGATCAGCTTAAGATTAGGGAAGACTGTGGGCCAGTATCTGACAGAACCAAATTTCAGTAGATTTTGTGACTTAGAAACAGTAAACAGAATCCCCTCATCCCAAGGAGGCATACGAGAGATGGGATGGAGACATCACCTTGATAAGCGGTATGGACAGAAACGTGACTGAAGGGCAGTGACAAAAAAACCCTGGGTATTTGAGAGTGCTGGCTCGGAGAAGCAATTAAACATACGCATCCATAGCCAGGATAGCTCCAAAATGAAGAACTCTGCACGCTTGGCCCCAAGTCACTGCGCCAGCTGGTTCATTCACGAGGTTTCATTGCTTCCTGCTGGTGGATTGGCCGGGAGAGGAGTTTGCCAGGTGAAATGTGAACAGTTCTCCAAGACTAACGTAGATGAGATAAAGTGGAACATGCGGCAGCCAAACCGCCCGAGCCCTGATTTGTTAGATAAACTACGAATGGATCCAATACAGTCCCATGTCCCAGCTGCAAGAATAAATGCTGGAGGAAGATCCATCTGCAGCCAATTACAGCTGTAATTTGTGGGACAGAGACTCTTTTACACTTTAGACTTCTTACTTGAAGTGTCATTGACACAACAGCATTTCTGCTGAGAAATGAAATTACAACAGAACTTTAATTAGGTTAAAGGTCAATTACATTAGAAATTTCCGTCTGGCAAGATATGATAACATTTTACAAGGTATTGGGTTCCCTTAAGATTTACAAACCCTAAACTGTTGGTCAATCAATTCTCTTCTATACATTTATAAAGAAAGTGTGCTAACAGCAGCAAAAAGAAGTATTAAGATTTATTTAGCAATCATTTATTGAAGATGATGATTGGTTAATTCTTTTAGAAAAATTGCAGGAAATTGCTGCAAATATTAAATGCGCGTCTTTCCTTTTGGAGTCCTGATTCAGTTAATGCTAAGGACTTCGTGCTTGACCCTCTTGGATAAAGGAATGCATTGATCAACCACAGCCTCAAACAAGGCACCTGGAGTAGGACTTGACCACAAGTCCACTTTAACAGCGTACAACACCACGTGTTTTCCCAGTGTTGCCACAGGCAATGGTGGAAGGAATGCCATGAGTCTCCTGACATCCCGGGACTTAGATCTCAGCCAGAACTCTCTGCTGTTACTGCCCAGCGCATGACTGGCCCGCTGAAACTGGACTTTAGCCAGTAACTGGCTGAAGTCCATCTTACCACCAAAGAAGAAGCACCAAGACTCATAATTCTCATCTGGCGTTACGTACCAGCACAGTTCTGCACACTGCAGGGGACCGAAAATAAGAGAAAGGTGAAGATGCCCAAAATATTTTGACCTTTTTTTTCTTGGATGCCTCATCTTGCACAGGTTATTTACCTTTTAGGGTGTGAAAGTAGCAGGATATTTGTTTGAAATCCCACTGGCTTCCAGCATACATCTGCTTACTTGCCTAGAGATGATGTTTAATAATAATATTCTGGCAAACGTTTGTCTTTCACAAACACTGTCAGAAAAACAACAATGAGAAAATACACGGACATAGCTGATCCTGCTTTGGGGCAGCAAAACTGACTGTAGGACTGTAATGTCCCTTTAAGCTCAACACGTCTATTAGACACAACTACAGAGATCTTTGCTCACTCAGCCACTAATTTACTTTTTGATTTATTGCCTTATCCTCCCTTGTTGCTGCACAAGGCGTAGCCGGCTGCAGGACTGGGCTATTCAGAGCCCAGTGGTTTAAGCCAGTGCGGGAAAACACCTGGAGCAGCACTGAGCCAGAGAGGAGAGAAGAGAAAAGCAGAAGGAGATCTTACAGCAGAACAATGGGGATGATGACAGAACTCATACTTTTTTGGCAGGCACTCAGGCAATTCTTAAATCAAGATTAAGATTTTCTTAAACTGATGTAGCAGAAATGACTGCTGGGTTCTCAGGCTTGTTTCAGGAGAGATGCAGCAAACATTGCTGAAGAAAGCAAGCATAGAGAATGACCCTGCACTTATACAACAGTTTTATTTCAGTGGCTCCAAAAGGAAATTACTCTTAGGGTCACTCGGCTTAATGTCAACCTTGGCAGTTCACCTTACAGGATACTGGCATATGGGTATCTTGACTAACATGCTAACTGTTTAACAGCATGAAACAAAATAAAAACATTAAAAATGTGCTAGAAATAACAGAAAAATACATCTGCAACTGTTGGGAGAATTTGGGGGTCAAAATACTTCCAAATCAGGAAGGAAAAAAAGAGGTAACAGTTTGCGAAACTGAAATTAATCTGACAAAGAGTCTTTTGCCGGAGCTATGGCTGAAGACAACCAAACCCAACCCACCCAAATACTACTGGCGTAACAACACACCTTGTATTTTGCCACTGCAAGAGGCTCAGTGATGTAAGCAAAGGGCGCAGCCGTCTGAACCGCTCGCATGACAGTTCCTGGAACTGTGGGGTTTTACTGGATCTCTCATCCTTTATCTTTCAAAGGTCAGAGCTAATTATAGTTTCAAATATGCTATGCAATAAAAGAAGCTCTCATCTTTGGCTAAGTGGAATGAAACTATTCTAGAGCAATGAAACTGTTTTGCTAAATTTATACTCAGAGCATTAGATAAATAAAGATCTACCAGGCATAAAAAGCCTTTTGCTGGATAACCGCTGCATGAACGTCACTTAACAACTGCTCTGGCCGCATGCGCTGCAGAAATCAATGCCATCTTATGAATGGGTAACGCATCCTAGTAATTCATTCCACCCATTAGGAGTCTGAAAACTGTAATCCCGCTGCCAGTGAAAATTTGATTTATTATTTGGCACAGAAGCAGTGCTCTTCCGTACAGTCTTCAGGCATGAGATATTTACTCTTTGCCTTTAAAAGGACCAAAATGCAGCATGATCTAGACACAAGACACGTCCCAACGGCAGGCGCTGCTGCCAGCCCTGCGCCTGCTCCCGTCACTCCTGCAGCAGAGGTTGGTGCAAAGCCACGTGGGCACACGGACTAGGTACTCACCTCTGCGTCCCAGCTGGAGCTCAGGGGTAGGAGCTCTACGGGGCTTTTGTCTCTGATTTTGTTTGGGCTTGGGAGAGTGTAATATGAAAGGAAATTAATATAGCAGATCCAGAGTTCCTGCGCAAGGGGTTGCATGCATTTCCATGGGGCTGTCTGCCCTGAGATCTACACGTTCAGAAAGAAAAGGCTGCACTTTACTCACTTGGAAAGAAAGTACAGTCAAGCTAAACTAAAAATACAATAGCCCCCCCCCCTTCAACTATGTGCAGTCATAAGCTTAAAATAACCCAATTTTAAACAGCTAATGGGATCCAGATGTATTACATGAAAAACTTCTAGTGAAAGCCATTAAAACATGTTTTGAGAAGCACAGAAATGTTTCCTTTTAATCCAATGCCCTTCTTTTCTACAGGTATGCAGTTTGCCAGAATGAGAATGGGAACTCGACCTTGAATTCATATCAAAACAATATCTAACTTACAAGTGAAACAACCATTTTAAAAGACTTCTCCCCTACATGACTGTTCCTTGCTAAAATGAAGGAAGAAATAATGCCCAAAAATACTGTCCAATTGCAACTTCCCAGAACTCCCCCTCCTGCACTTACCCTGGGTAAAGCTGAAACTTGGACTGCTCGGACGAGGATTACACATTCCTGGTATCCAATTATGTTTTTATAAACATAAAAAAGATCAACTGCTTGCTTCATATGGAGACTGGAGTGTATCTTGCGCTGGCAGCTCTCAGAAAACAAACTGAAGTACTCAACAAGTCTGCGTCTGATCGCTCATACGTCTCCATGCTCCAGTGATCCCACCTAAGCTCTCTACCTTCTTTCTCTCCCAATTTAAAGCTTTCTTTAAATTAAGAACTAAAGAGTAAATTTATTCGTATATGATTTCTTGGTTACATGGGGTAGTCCTCCACTCTAGGAGAGGACATCAATTAAATACTAACAAACACCTTAAGAAAGAGGAGGAAAGAGAAAAGGAAAGATACAGCTCTACAGCTCTAGGGAGGAAACAAAGTTGGCACCAAGCAGCGTAACACCACGAAGAGTGTGGTACTGGAGCACTTGGAGAAAGGTCTGACAACCTGAGCTGCCAATAGCAGTCAAAGACTCTACATCAAATACCAGAGTCACCGCCACCAAAATCCCCTCTGCGTGTCCATGATGGCTCTTCACCAGAGGGACGGGTCAGTGCGGAGCTCTGTGGGACGCAGGACCAAGCACGGCCCTTCAGACTGGCTGTGGTACTCTCCAGCCCAGGCACAGGAACATCCATCAGCATTGTAAATGTTTCAGACAACATCTCTGCCATAAAGCCTTATCAGCTACGGAGATCTCCCAGCCAGCAAACCCCAGGCTTACCTAAATGACACAGAAATAGTTCTGGTTTCAGCCCAGGCATGGGGAGGGGACACGACTAGGTTTGTTCCTCGCAGCATGCAGCACATGTAGGGACACCAACCCCAGGCTGGAAGACCCTGCTGCAGAGAGTATATGCGCACAAGGAATGAGCAGTCCCCAACCCAGCAGGCTCAGAATCTAACTATAAAACAAGTGAAACTAAAAGCAACAGTAAAAAGAAATGCTCAGTAATTTGTACCCCTATCACTTCCTAAGCTTAAGCATTTTCAAGTTTTTTGGAGGACACGCAGCAATGACAAAGGCAGACAACAGCACAGTTCTCTGGGTGTTCAAGACGTGAAATCATGACCGTCAGAATGTTCTGAATTTACAGGTATTTTACTGATCCAAACAACATTTCTTCAGCTGTTGTACTGGAACGAAGAAGAGAAATAAAGTACTTTACATAAACTTGTTAAGAAATTACAGCTGTAAGTGCTAATTACCTCAGCTGACATCAAATTAGCCAACATCAATGAGTTCTGTTGTTTGGTTTGGGGTTTTTTGTTAAAAACCAAACATTATAGCAGATGTGTGCCTTTAGGAAAAAGCCAAGACAGTAAGGGTGAGCGATAAACCCGAATTATTCACGATACGCACTATGGTAGCCCAGGTAGCTGACAGAAGCAATCCTTCATTCCCCCTGCTGATAAACACCCAACGCTCACTGAAAGTCCTTTGACAACCGACCTTGGCTGCTGCCCTGTCTGGTCTCAGTACATTACTGCAAAGATTTCAGTGTTTGCTTTTTACTTTACCGAAAATACAAGTTTCCACGTCAAGAACACTTCCCTAGAAAACACCCTTAGAGCTCAAAGTTCTTAGTGGTTCACCTAAACTTCTCTCCCCTTGGACGCTGAGAAGCAGAAGTGAAATTACTCAAGTCAAGGCCAGTTGTGTAAAGCCAAGAATTGAATCTTGCAGTCCATCCCGTCAGCGCTTACTGCCACAGAAAATTCAGGCGCTTGTGTTTCTGGTGAGAGCACACGTGTACTTCAGGCCTGTCCCTGCAGGTCCCCACAAAGGCAGTGGAGAAAACCCGTCCCAAAGTTGTGAACAGTACCTGTACAATCCATGATAAGAGCGAAAGACAGAAGCAGAGGCTGTGAATAACAGCACCAATGAAGAAAAGAGTTACCCTGGCATGGTGGAGGAGCTGTCTTCTTCATAGCCACCCACCTGATGACCAAAGGCAGCCAGGTGACTCCTGCCGTGAGGTCGGTGCAAAGGGGGATCACAGAGAGATGTCTGCACTCCATGAGCGTGCTGGACACCAACGGCCAACGATGGCCTTGAAACGGAGAGTGAGGAGGACGCGTTGCCCCACAAGGAAAAAAAATCTTGTTATGTGGATGGCTTTATACAATGATATAAAAGTGGGGAGAAATGTCTATGTTAAAGCAAGGTAAGACAGGAAAATCCTCCTCTGAGCACACCAGTGTAAGAATTATTTTGAAAAAGGCCAGTATTTTATGCTCTCACAACAGAAAAGCCTCTAGCACTAACATTCAGCTACTAAATCAGCCAGTTTTGACATGACTGAGACCCAACTGACAGCGTTCACTTTCCTGGTATCCTTTTGCTGCTCAGTTTGAACATGGCACCTGCTTCGATGAGCCTCTACAGTGACTCTTGCCACTCCTTGCAGGTATTCTCTTTCTCTGGATGATGTGCAATGGCCCGAGAATAGCTGTCATTTCAACAGGTTGTTCCTTGAGTTCCGAGTCCTTTAGGATGAAAATTTACAGCCTACAGAACAGGCATTGAGTTGAGTAACTGCAGGTCAGGCAGGACATGGACTTTGCTGTGCCAGCACCTCCTGCCATCATGCAGGGACACGTAGAAGGGCAGAAGCAGCAGCATATCTCTTCTCCCTCGTTTTTCAGGCACCACAATCAAAAAAGGAGCATGAAAGGTATTTCTGTATCAAACGTGTGAAGAAGGAGAGAGAATAATTGTCCAACAGTACACCCACGCAGGGGGCTCGCGCTGGCTGTCAGGGCCTGTGAGAGGAAATGCAGGCAGGTCACGGCCACCTCCAGCACACCAAGCATTTGGCAGCTCTACAGACACGGTCACTCAAAACCCGGCATCCTGTGCAGGCAAGACACAGGCCCTCAGTAAGACTTCTTCTCATACATACTCAAAAGCAAGGATGTGAATTGAAGCACAGCATCAATAAGGCACCATGGAAGCAGAAACGGAGGCAGCTCTGCTGAGAAGCAAGAAGCAGCAGAAGCGCAGCGCTTTTCTTGCTCTCTGTCCCAAACCCTTCACTTTGCAATGCAATTCAACACTTTGATTCAAAACAGCAACACCAAATTAACACCAAGAGAAAACAGAGAAACTCATTTGCTCATGTGAAACTGTACCAGTCCGTTTGCATGCGTTAGTCACTGCTTTCCTAGGAATAATATATATTTTAAAAAATATACAACAGAAATTCCAGCACAGGCACAAAAGGCACCAAGGCACTCGCTGTCAAGTACCTTTTCAAGCAGTGCTACCTCCCTGAAGAGCTTGTCAGAACCACAGAATTACCAGGGTTGGCAGGGACCTCTGGAGATCATCTCGTCCAACCCCCCTGCCAGAGCAGAGTCACCCACAGCAGGTTGCACAGGATGGCGTCCAGG